>JAKELK010000176.1:0-128654 GCA_021525775.1 Lactarius deliciosus
CGTGCATCATCAACCACTGGCACGACTGTCATACACTCTCAGGCAATCACAACAGCAAATGCTACGAGCCTATCTTCTGCGGGTGCGTATATATGATTTATTTCTGTCTCTGTTCGTACTAAGCGTACTTAGGCTCCAACGTGGCAGCAGCCACGGTCACGAGGCACAATGCGCCCCACTTCACACCACCGCTGTTCTTAGCGTCGAGTCTGCGCGCAAACGACAGGCACGTCTCACAAGGCAAAAAAATATCGCAAAGCGCGAGGAGCTCCAACAGAAGGCCGCAGCTACGCGGCCCCACGTCGTCCTGGGCACCGTCCCAGGCGACGACGCCACCTGGGCGTCGTGCGACCTCGCGCGCGCGTTGGTGCGGCCGGACGAGCTCGCGCACTCCGCGCCCTCGCAGGACGTGCACATCGCCGCGGCGGGCGCGGACGTGCACGTGCCGCCGAGTCTGGCGTTCGTGATCCGCGAGCGGGAGCAGCGGATGCTGTTCGCGCAACCTCCCGCTGCTCGCGGCTGACATGAGCCACGCGCAGGGAGATGAATGGATTGCAGGGCGTGAAGATGGAGGACATGGCGGCGCACCACGAGCGCGAGCTTCGCGGCGGGCGTCGCGCAGGCGAACGCGGGTCGCGCGGCTCGTCGATCTGCGGAACGCGAATGCGGCCGGGGTTCGCGTTTGAGAATAGGCGCAGGGTCATCGCGGCATTCTCGGAACCGGGAAAACCGGACGATACGGGGCGGACGGAGGTGCAAGGTGCGCCGGCGTTGTCGTTTGGTTGTCAGGTCGGCCACTGACGTGTGTTCCCCGCCAGCGGCGCTCCTGACTCTGCAGATACGCAACTTGTTGGACACACCTCAGTGGATTCAAGCGTGACGTGGCAAATCGGAGGAACTTGCGCCGGCTCGTTCATCAGCGAGCAAAAATCCTGAAATACTTGAAGCGCACAAATCGAGATCGATACGAACGAGTCTTGGAGCGTCTTGGACTGGACCCTGGAGCAGTCGAGGGCGAACTCGTCGTGTAGCGTCGTCCTTGTCTCTTTGGGTACCTCATGCCAGCTCCCCTGGCCTACCTGCGCTGATCGTCGTCTCGCATTTCTCACAACCTTGCACCTACTATACCTGCTATTCACATCACATATGAAACGACGACGATGTCTCTTAGGTGGAATGAATGAGCGATCTTATTGGCAGAACAACGACGCATCCCCATCACGGTTTTGATGCGCGCGCCGCACATTGTGGTCCGAGGCCTCTGAATCGAAATACTCATTAGCTTCAAGAGTACCGTTCTTAAGTCTGTGGATACAGTATGAAAGGGTTCGTCAGGCGAAACCACTGGTGGACAACCTCCGCGGCACGAAACGGTGCTGCCCGGCCAAGAGGCAACTCGGATTACACAGGAAGGTAAAATTCGGTCTGTTCTGCGGTGATGCTTGTACATCTCTTGCTACAAAACACATCTCATGAACTCCCTGTTATGCGCTCAGGTCAGCTTCTAAAAGTTGTTGGTAATCGTACTTGCGGTCCTCTCAAACAATACAATGAGAAAACAGGGTGATCGAGAGTATGACCCGTCTTAGCCACCTTCGCGTTTAGCGAGAAGATGGAAAATGGCGTCGCGTCGTCGGGAGGAGGACAGCGTTGACGGGCTGAAGCGCTGACGGGCCATGAGCGCATGCATGAGCCCGGGTAGGTCCTCGATTTACTGGCAGAGCCTTAGGCCAGTCTTAGGCCTCAGATATATTTTCTTTAATTGTACTGACCCGATGCCCTAGCCTGACCGCATTAATTTCATTACTGAATGTTGAATCAACTATTACGATGCTTCGATTTGGACGTCAGTTTCTGTGCAGATCGAAACCTTCACACCATTCTTCGCTACGACGCTACTCGGGTTACACTAGTACCGTCGAACCCTCTCTACCCATAGCTCTGATAACCCATATCCACTGATAACCCATGGCTGATCCATCCACCAAAATCCGTTTGTAGGTTGTGGAATACCTCTCAAAACCCAAAACCCCCCATAACCTATAGCACAGATCGTCCGGAGGATGGGTTAAGAGGGGTTCAACTGTAGGAGACTTGCTACTCCGCTGTAGCGTCCTCCCTCAGCCAGCCTAGCGGTGTCTACTAAATTACTCACGAGCCGTCGAGCACGGGGTGTTCACTGCTCCGTCTTCACTACAGGCCATCTGCAAATAGACAATACACCTAGCACTAACTATATTTAGTTAGCAATAGATTTTTCAATTGAGACACTGGATGACTTCCCGTAACGATTTGGCGCACCAAATCTTCTCTAAATCCACGTGATGGCATTTTGGAAATCAGTCATCCAAATTTTGGCAACCCGTAACGCTGCTGCACCAAATCTAGAGTACGGTATCCAGATCAAGTAATCAATCTCCGACACTCCGACAATCCGAGAATGCGTAGGCCCAACGCCGAGCCCCAACTACGGTTCATGCAACACCCGTACTATCATAGTAGACGCGAAAATGAACATGCTGCAGTTGCAGCCTTGTATCCTCACTTCCATCCTCATAGCCCGTGAAGCTTGAAGCACGAAATGAGTGACGCCGACCACACAGGCTCTACCTGGAGGACCAAGTGGAGGACTACTGCCAAACCCGCGCGTTAGAACACCTTGGCAAAGGCTGTGGGAAAGCCATGAAGACCGCGCATCTATAACTACGATGGGATTCGACATCGCAACTTTTCGTTTATTATTGGAGGGCCCTGTGAGGTTTGGAGAGCGCTGGGAGACCATCCGGTCCATCCCATGAAACGATGTCAGTGCACTTGGTGCCCCGAGGTTGACTGATCGTTCACTCGATAGTGCGGGTGCGCTTGGACTTGTTCTGCATTACTTAGGCTCTCAGGAAAGAAATATGATGGGAAATGTGTGTGCGATGCCTCTCTGACTCAGATCAAGAGCTTGGATGCCGGTTTGTGTCTGATGGTCCGCCCCAAGGTCCGCCCAGCCACAAAATTTATCGAGATCTATTCTCTACAAAAGCAGACATAATTCGGTCCCTGCAACTCCAAATTAGGATTTGGAGAACGAGCCGAGGTTTGATGAGGGGGGGGGGGGGCCTCTTCAGATTTTTGAGTTTGGTGCAGGTGTCTCGTCGAATTACCGTGCTTGGTCATCACAAGCGAGATCGATCGGTACAAAATTTGGATTTGGAGATGATTTGGTGCACCAAATCGTTACGGGAAGTCATCCACTGTTGCGACATTTGGTGCGACCTACCGTGACGCAGCGAATGGAACATGACCTTTAAATTCAGGACACGCAACCAGCACGCACAGTCCTCGACTCCTCGCTCATAGCGCTCGTAAGTTAGCCGAGCGAGAAGCGCACATCCTCATCACCGGTCCGTCTTGGGCCGGGGGTACTGTGACAGTACCTTCGCGACCTTGTTCGCGACTGTAGCGAGTACCGTACCGTACTCGCTACAGTCGCACGAAGACCCGACCCGTCCGATCACGCGCTCCAGCTCTTATGGATTATGTGCTCCAGGGTCGTGCGACTGGCAGTGAGTACCATGAACATCATCGAAGTGTTGGAGCTATTAGAGAACTGAAAGATGGCTTTAGGAGTGGCGTACGTTGACGCGTTGACAAAGAGCCGTTGAGCTCTACTCTACGCTTCTTCATTCGGCGTTGTCAAATACGCCAAGTCTTACGAGCCACTCCATCCACATCTTCTCTGACAGGATGTGCCATCTACAGCAATTTAGACTAGAGACTTCATCCTTGGAAGACGCCAGATGGGCAATTCAAATACACATGAAAATTATTCTCTGCGTACCGGCGTGCTGTAGTGTATGGGATGCTAACTTACCTTGGTGGATTATTGGTAGATTGTTGCAATTACCGAATTGACGGGGCCGATTATCCTCAAGCTCAAGGCCCGAGAAACCCTTGCGGCCGACTGCACGGTGATTCCTTGCCAGCGTAAGAAAACTCCGCTCGGCATAGGTATAAAGAACACGCCTCTCCCAGTTTTTCTCTCATCTGCTCAGTTGTCCTGAACTCTTTCGAACTCATCTGTCTCTCTCGATCAACTTCACTCCTTACCCGCACAATGACGTTCACCAAGGCAATCTTCGCTGCCTCTCTCGCCGCCGCCGTTATCGCTGCTCCAGCCGCCCAGCCTGGAAATGAGGCTAACAAGGTTCCAGGTAGGCCCTACATGAATGAGCTTCCATCTGGCAAAAGCTTTATTCGTTTGTAGCAGGCAATCTTCTTACTCTCCTCCTAAGCATTCTTTCCAAGATAAATATATGATGGTGGTGCACTCTCTTTTACGCTACTATCAATGTCTCTGAAATATACCGCAGGATACTAGCACTAACAGAAGTGCCGACATGTCTACTTGGGCCACTTATGGATATGTAGTACAGGCTCGATCATTACGCATGTCAGACTTCGTGTCGTGTGGACTCTGCGGAGCGTGAACGTATTCGCTCTTAATTGAATTGTCAAGGTTGATCCGAAAAATACCCTCAGTGTGTGAAACAGGCGCGGCGTCTTGTGGCATAATATTCACTGTGTGACTGAACTAGGTCCCCCGCCATCGGCATCGGGGGCCGAAGTGGGACAAGCCGTGTGGTGGGCTCCCAGCGGGCATGTCCTTAAGAAAAGCCCAGAAAACTTAACGGGCTGCTAACTTAACAGACGACAGAAAGCGCCACCCGACTCATACGAGCGGTTGAACCGCGCCGAAAACGAAATCACATCCCGCACTCATCCCGCTCAAACTCAGCGCGGACCTAAAGTTGCGCATAGAGCACCTTCAGCACGCGGACTGTCACTCGCTCGTCCTCATCTCCGCGCCACGGCACGACGCTCGTGCCTTTCAGACGTCCGCACGCACGCGCCTCCTCGCGGACGAGCGTGAGCGAGGGCTCCGGCGTCCGGTTGGGTGGGCATAGTGGGGTAGGCGAATGAGGTTCCGCGGGTGGAACCGAGAACGAGGCGGCGAGGGAGAGGGTACGCAAGGTGCGATGGTAGAGTGAGAGGGGCGTGCCGCGCTGCTTGGCCAGTTAGCGAGACTGAGGGGTGATGACGCGGGGCCCGGAGCGCAGTATGGATAACGCATCGTCTTCGAGGGCGATAAAAGGCTCGTCATCGCGTTCATTCAACGGGCAGGGGTTCGGTGGGTGGCAGAAGGTTAGATCGAGTTCCGATAAGTTTTGGGAAAGCGAAACAGCATGAACGAAAGAGAGCGCGTGCAGACATCTGGGCTGTTGGCTGGATCGATCCAATACAACACTCAGTGGCCGCATATGCGTCGCAAAACGCTTTCCGCAGGTCCTATGGGAAGATATGGCGTCGAAGGCCACATAGGAGCGTATGGAGACGCCGAAGTAGCAGCATCTGCGCAGCCGATGACCAACCTCTGCTGATAAGTGCGGCGCTGAGGAGAAACCCGGTATCTCTGTGTAGCTTACTATGTGTAGTACCCCGCTTCAAGAACGGCGTGAACAAATTCGATAGGGTGGAGCACTGGACCGTGCTCAACATACATATATAATGGCGGTGCGCTTGGTTGAGCACACGAGAACAGTAGGTGGCACCAACTCCTACACGACGCTACAGTAAGAGTATAGACGGGATGGGATGGTCGTTCAAATCTACGCACAAACATCTTGTCTAAACTTGCAGCATCGGGGGTGACTTAAGGAGTCAGTATGCTGAGTGCACGCAAAGGAGCACCTTGAAGTGGCCCCGTTAGAGTATCTGCGGGTTTTAAGATATATGTCGTGAGCTCACAGTCCTCCGAAATCACCTCGTTTGCACGGCACATGCATGCAAAGGAGACGTCACCTGTGACAGAAATATGCTATTTGACCAAGGTATACTGCATCCGGGTCCTAGACGGTAAGGTCATCGGAGTGACTGACATCACTTCAGCGGATCATGTGTTATCCATTTTGTCTACTCTGAGTGATTTATTCCGCCGTGCTTGGAAAGGAGGAAGAGGTCTGAGTCTGAGTCAAACGCGCGCCAAGCGCCATCAAGACGATTAGGCGGAATGCTGAGGACGCCAATGGTATGGCACGGGCGGTTAAGTGTATGCTGTAAATCGAGTTTTGAACCAGCCGTCGACTGACATTTGGATGGAGGAGTGCTCGCTGCCCAGACGGAGGATTCCGACTTTTGTCGGACCGGACTTGCTATCTCCGAGTCACTGCATCACGTTCGACAGAGGACGTCAGCAAAGTTGACTGTAATGTTAATGTAGGTAGCACATGTCTGCCAGCACACATAACTGCGGTTGGCGATGACGAGATGACCGGTGACTGGTGAGCGCAGTGGCGCGCTCCACTGTGTATGTCGAACCGGTGACACAGATAAGGACTCGCCGAGTCTCTGACTGCGGAGCCTTTGACTGACTAAGCTTTTGTGTGCCTTGTGCGCACGCAACGTTTGGTTCAAGTCGGGACGCGGGTCGCTGAACATAGTAGTGTCTGCCCAACAGGATGAATGGCTCTGCCAATGGGAAGCCGCGGAAAGGTTGCCCAGAAGGACGCACAACTCGCAGCCGCCCTTTGATGGACAGTTGGTCCTGTCAGGTCAATTCAATGAGACTGTTTCAGCGACGCAACAGGTTTTTACTGCACTGTAAGATGACGATGACCAATACAGTAGCTAGACGCCCTGCTCCACCAAGGCTCCCACAGGCTGTGTTCCATGACGACCCGCTCCTGACACAACGCCCGTATAAATGAGGGTCTAAGGGTCGTTCATGCACCACAACTTTTCTTTTCATTTTTCGTTCTTCCCTTAAACTTGCTTGACCACCAAGAATCATGAAGGTCACAAGATTTCTCACTTATCTTTCCCTGACTGGGCTCGCCCTTGCCGCGCTTGAGCCCCAGCTCCAGGAGAAGCGTCAGGGTGCGTGGTCCATTGCTGATAGAGTAACGGAATCTAATCAACCCCACCGTGCAGTTTTGTCTTTCGTTAATTCTGTTGCGGATGATGTCACGTCTGCTGGTGCGTCCCGGCGTTCTAGAGCTCACATCGCAGCCCTAATCCGACTCCGACCTGGCAGCGGGGTCTATCTTCACACAAGCGACGTCTTTCGGGGGATCCGTTGCGTCCGACGCCACCTCTCTGGCCGGTAAGGTCGAGACACATGTCACTTGTACGTCCTCCCATCTAATCCAGGGTTTCCGGAACACTTACGAGGATTTGCAGCTATTGGTGGGAAGGTTTTCACCCAAGTCACATCTGTCGGTGGTCCTGCGATCACGCTCGCGGAAAGTGGTGTTGGCAGAGTCACCACCTTTGCGGGTTCCGTTTATACAGTTGCAACATCTGAAGTAGGCAGCGCAGCCACTGGCACATCATCTGGGTGCGCCGTTTTAACTTGAAACTGGACTACTAATGCGAACTAAAACGAAATACGTTTACTAGGAATGCGGCTGTAGCGAATGTCCACCTCTTCCATGTCTCTGCACCACTATTCTCAGCTCTTGCTGCAACAGCTGGTGGAGTGATATTCGGTGCTTGGGTAACGTTGTAGGGGTGGATGGCAGCCGATGGCTTTGGTGCATGTATTTATTTATTTATTGTACCGAAATCTCCAAACTACAGTAAACAAACTTGTTGTCCTGCTGTCTAATACATTCTCTCGTCATTTGTGTCTTTGGTTCCCACTCCCTGTCACTGTCGTGATAAGGCCTTTGTTACGGTACTCGCATTTATAAATTGGGGTTCTTCTGGTCGAAAATGGTGGCGCTCTTTCCTCCCACGGTGCCGTTTCACGCTGCTCCATCACTGTCATACTTCTTGCGTCAGGTCGAAGTCTGTCTCATGTGCGGTTCCGGAGCCTGGTAGAGTGGGTTAGACGAAAAATAGACTATTCCTCCGTGACATGTTACTATCTTGACCTTATGAAGAGCGTGAGTTTTCACGAAAGTACAGGGGCAGGGACACTGCTGTCTAACGTGGTATTTCTGCTAGTGGACACTCTACTGATGGCCTTCAAGTTACCCCATGCTCTGTCTACTCAAGTTTCGGCCCACGAGATTCCCCTCACCTGACTGATGGGCCTTTGATATCGTGGGCCTTGGCAGCCGTCACTGGTGGATATCGCCCACTTGCAGTTCCGATTCCCGTGGTTCCAGGAGCGGTCAGGTATGCCTGCCTGGTATCTCAAAGGCATCTGCGCAATAAAAGGAATGGCGTTATGTTCTGTGTTCTCTCCGGACTTTCTCTCAGAATGCTCGTTCTCGCTCAATATGACTTGCTCGTTGCTGTCGTAGTGGGCTTCAGTGGCTTGGTATTACTCGTCATACGCGCCCGCAAGCGTTGTTTACCTTATCCACCGGGACCCACCCGACTCCCCATCATTGGCAATCTGTTCAAAATTCCCTCGCAAGAGGCGTGGGTTACGTACAGGAAGTGGTCTGAAGAGTTCGGTATGATACGACCTGTATACCTCTCGTGTCCGTCTGTTCTTACTAACTTGATCAGCCTCTGACGTTATTCATGTTGATGTGATGGGGGCCCATATTTTTATCCTCAACTCGATGAAATCCGCGAGCGATTTACTTGACAAGCGATCCTCTATATATTCCGATAGGTAAGAGAGAGGAACGTCGAATCGTTCTATTATCGACTAGTCTCATATGCTTTGAAGACCACGTCTGACCGTGATGCAAGAGCTGTATGTCCAAAGTATCAGCCAATACTTAACGATATTCTGACCACTGCACTTCAAGCTTTGGAATGGACTATAATATCGCCTTTGCACCGTACGGATCTGCATGGCGTCACTCGCGTCGTGAGTTTCGAGCAAACTTTCGTCCCGCCGATCTCGAGACATACCAACCCCTCGAACAACGAGCCGTCCATCGCCTTCTTCGCAATTTACTTTCTTCTCCGGATAACTTCGTCCAGCACTTCAGACAGTCAGTTCTGCTACCCTAGCCCGTCCAGGCTGTTTGTTGATTGTGCGGCAAAGTATGGCCGGGCAGGTCATCTTCTCAATTACTTATGGGATTGATGTGCTCCCGGAGAATGACCCATTTGTAGCGGATGCAGAGAAGGTGCTTCAATCTGTCGCCGTCGGCACAAGTAAGGAGGCTACGCTTCTTGACTCAATCCCCTGGTGTATCTGCTGTCGCTTAATCTGGAAACCTGAAAACTGATAGATAGTTGGACAGTGATCAAGATGCCGAGCTGCTTCCCAGGCGCCCGTTTCAAGCGCGGTGCGCGGGAATGGCGCCGTATTGTCACCGGCGCTGTGATGACCCCATACGATAAAGTGAAGAGAGAATTGGTGGGTATCTTTTCGGGTGTCTCGTCGCTTATGCCGAAATACTTTTACTTAGGCGTCTGGAGCGGCCACTCCCTCAGTCGCCGCAAATATTATATCGAGACTTGACGAGAATTCAACCGAGGAAGACCTATGGGTCGCGAAGGCTGTGCCGGGGACGATGTATTTGGGTGGTGCCGATACGGTGCGTTCAAGTTGACCATCCGGATACGTGATCGCACGACTAAGATATCGCACATAGACAGTCTCTGCGCTTCAGACATTCGTGCTCGCAATGACACTGTACCCAGACGTGCAGCGCAAGGCGCAAACTGAGATCGATCAGTTAGTCGGCAATTCGCGGCTTCCTGAATTTTCGGACCAAGACGGGCTGCCTTATGTCGACGCAGTACTCAAGGAGGTTTTACGCTGGCATCCAGTCACCCCGCTGGGTGTGTTCCTACTCACATTATATTTCCGGCGCGGGTGATCTAACAGGACTACTTTTCCAGCTGTACCACACAAGGTCATGGAGAGTGACACTTATGAGGGCTACTACATCCCTGCAGGTTCGACAGTTATAGCGAACGCTTGGTACGCCCCTCTCAGAAAGTTCCCTTCCTTTTATTAAGTACGATGGTTCCTAGGGGGATACTGCACGATCCTGCGGTGTTCGCGGAGCCGGGTCAGTTCTATCCCGAACGCTGGCTTTCTCCTGGTGCACCTGCTTTCCCAAATCAAGCGTTCGGCTTCGGTGCGCGACAGTGCCCGGGTCGGTTCCTTGCCCGCGCAAGCATGTGGTCTACCATTGTGGGGATATTGGCCGCCTTCGACATCAAGCCCACTGAGGACGGTCCTCCTGAGGAGGCATATTCGTCGGGATTTCTCTCGTACGCCGCTTCCACATGAACAAAAACTGGCGGGTAATTGATCGTATCATAGGTATCCCATGCCATTCCGGTGCTACATTCGACCGCGTTCAAAGGAAGCTGCGTCGTTGGTGCAGGCTACCGAAAGTGAGGGATGATGTTGTGACGTGTGGCGCTCTAGACGGGGGTTTTTTTTTGGAACCGTTTTATTCTGCAGCAGTACTTAGTACAAGTCTAGACGGTTGTCATATTGATCTTGGGGTTTTGACTGATGATATATCGATGATATCAAGGACTGATGGTTGCGTCAGGGATGAAATTTATTTTCCAAGGCTAGCCTGAAAATGGAAACATTTGGGTAACGTACTTCCACATACTTCCACGCCTGAGCTAAATTACCGAGTGAATGCTCTGCCCACTTTCCTTCGAAACAGGCGAGGAATATAACAGCCTACAAGTTCGTTCACTACCGTGACCTGACCTGACCTATTCTTAGTTTGTATTTGTGATTTGCGCTCACTGGTCGAGTGGGATGTCCTCAACGGTATCGTAAAATTCCCGCGCGAGGCGCTTCTGCACGTCGAGGCTGCTCTCTTCCTTCTCGACAGGGAAATACCGCGTGCATACACGCATACATATCAGCGGCGTGCATATCGGACGTAATCAAACAGTACGCACAGGTGTTCCCGCCACGCCGCGAATGACGAGGTAGCGTCGGCCCGTCAGGATCGCCTCGGTTACCACACCGTCGTGCGGCGCAGCCTTGGAGCCCGTGACGAACCCGCCAGCCTCTTGCGCGATCACGATGCCCGCCTGTAAAATTCAAACCGGTCAATCCGATAATTGTACGCGAATATAAGGCGTGGTGTACGCACGCACACGTCCCACGACCTGCAAGCACGAGTAGCAATCGATGTTGAGCATACATCTCCAAAAGAAGGAGGAGTAGGATGAGCGGGAAGGGGAGAGACGTACCAGCATCCAATCTCCCTGCGGGTCATACGCGCGAGTCAGTATAATCACTCAAAGAGAGGAAGGACGCGACACTAACCAATACGCGTCCAGCGCCCCCTGCGCAACGAGCGCAAAATTCAGTGCGGCGCTTCCGACGGAGCGCAGCGAGTGCGCCATTACGCCATGCGGTGGCGCGCCCGCGAGCCGCGAGAAACTTTGAGCCTTAGCGCTTATCGCTTCCTGTGTGCGATCCGAGCCCCATTCGACGGCGATGAGGGCACCTCCGAGACTGGGCAGAGGACGCGCAGCTGCCGGCGCGAGCGGAAGGCGTTGCGGCTGCGGCTGCGTGTGCGTGTGCAGAAAAGCGCCAGCGCCGCGCACGCCGGTGTAGAGATGGTCGAGGAAGGGGTTGTAGATCACGCCGAGGACTGGGGCGCGTTGGTCGATCAGGCCTAGCGAGATGCACGCGTAGGGGAAGCCATGCACGAAGTTGGTCGTCCCGTCTGCGGCGCAGCGGATGGCGGATCCCGTCGAGGTCAGGAATGATGAGGAAAGCGCGATGGAACGATTGTCCCTTGGTTGAGTAGGGATGCACGTGTATATAGGGACTGCGTACCGATGGGGTCGACGCAGAACGTCGGGGCGTCCGTGAGGGGTGGACGGGTTCCTGCAGAGTAGGACTCTTCACCGATGCTGCGCGCATCAAACGATTAACGAGAACACGTTCAATTCTCAGCCAGCGGCGGGTTCGAACAGTCAGAACGATACTTCACAACTGGAAATGGGGGTATGCACCCGCGATCTCGCGCCGAACGAGCTCCTCGACTTTGACGTCGTACTCCGTGACGAGATCGACCGCGTTCTTCTTCTCGCCGACACTCCCTGCACCCGCGCGTTGGATCGCGTGCGAGCCCTCGAGTATGAGAGAACCAGCTTTTCGTGCGAGCTCAGTCGCGAACGCGAGGATCTCTTGTAGCTCTGTGGGACTGAGCATGATGAAAGAAGATAAGAATGAGGGATTACGCGATCGGACTCTGGATTTAGTCATATCCAAAATGAATGGAGATAAAACAATCCTGGAAATTACTTGCCGCTACTTCACGTCTTCACTGTGGGTCCTTGAACCACTCCGTCACAGTTGACCGCCCGTATTCGCCGTGGCAAGGAAAGTGCCATTGACCACCTCATTTCCGTGTGGAGACATGTCCGATGAGCCTCGGAGATGTGTGGTTGCCACTTTGTGCTCACGGCGAGCGGTCATAAGCCGTTTTCTTGAGGGCCACCTCATGATAAAAGAAAGATGGCAATTATATCCCTTCGCGACGCTCATTCACACTCAATATGTCGTTATTCTCGCTGCTGTGGTTGGTTGTCATAGCTTGGACACCTGCCTAGAACAAGCACGGTTCATTCAAGTTGGTGACCACTTTAATTCCCATCAGGTCGGCCTCAACGCCGAATGATCTTATTGCCCGTCCGAGTCCTTCTGGCGTTTCCGTAGATTGTAAGTTATATTGTACAGGGCTCATGGAAATAAGTGCAACGTTGATCATCGTGCATACTGCCGGCTCTAGCGGTTACTAGTAATGCTGATACACGTAATATAGGTCAACGAAGGCTATTTGTCCTTCAGTGATACAGTGATCTCACTTCTGCGAAACGAACACGTTCTTCTGCTGTATGTAACCTAAATATTCTTTAATTTCTTTCAATGTGGCTGAGAGAAATTCACGAAGGGGAAATGCGATGCCTCGTCCCATACTAGTACTAGACTACTAGTATGTAGTAGTGATAGTATGTACTCAACTTGAACTCAAGAGATCGCGCGTCACGATAACCGAGATGAGGCTTGTCCTGTGCATGACGATACCATGCCGCATGGGGCGCACAAATAATATACCCGTACGCGAGGCTATCAACTTGTAGGGTATCACACTCGGGCTACAAGAGACACGGGATGACCATGATACTGCCAAGTCGCAGTACTAGGTCACGGTGTTCCATCACGGTGTGCCCCTCTCGCTCGACTCATTATTGCATCACTAGCTATTCTATCTACCATTGCGACCACGAGAACTCCCCCTTACCAGCACACAGTTGAAGAAAGGTCATATTTCTGGTGGCATCGAAAAACGGAACCGAGTAACGGAATTTATTAACATTCTTATCGAACTAAATCACGATTCTGGTGCTCCGCCAATGGTAGGTATGAAAGACAAAACACAACCCGGGATACTCTTTCTGATCTTCTTATCAAGATTATCCCAAAGACATGAGCGGGGGAGGCTCACGTACTCGCAAACCCGTTCGGAGGTGCATCTGCTCCACAAGATCAGCAACCTCGACTCCGGTATCACAACGTAAACCATACCATCACAAAAGTCCTAATTTCCCAAGAAGCGCACCGAGGGTAAGACCGAGATTAGCGGTAAGTTCTTCGACGGTACAACCGAGAAGAGCGGCGAGTTCTTCGACGGTATAACCGAGATCAGTGACGAGTTGACTGATAGTATAGCCGAGTAAACCGAGGAGTTCACCTACGTGAAATCAATCAGACCAAAAAACAAAAGTGGGGATTGGCTCAAACAGAACGCACCGAGATCAAGGCCCCGTGGCTGGACCATCGGAGCTGCAAGGGCCACTGCAGCAAGAGAAAATGCGAGGATGGTTCCCAAGAACTTCATTTCGGTGGCAATTGGATAGACTGGTAATGAAGAAGTGAGAGTCGAGGTTGGGGATGATGAGAACAAGGTTGCGAAGATAGGTGGCTTATTTATACCCAGTGTCGCATGAATATTCCCTATCGGCGAGGGCGAATTTTTGAGCACTGGCACCCAGTGACTAGTGACCAGTGACTCGGCGCATGAACACACAGCCATGCTAGTCATGTCCCGGATCGCGGGCGCCTTAACCGAGCACAAGACGTCTTCTTCCAAGAGTGAAGTAGAGAAGCATCATCAACGATCGCACTAAATTCGGCTCGAGATGACAATGACGGGGTGGCGATTTCATATATCTCTGTTTTGGGATGCAGTATTAGCAGCGTCACCGGGTTAGTTGTCATTGCGGTCAATGCTCCAACAACATTACGTTGTGGAGTCAACGAAGCTAGTCAGAGCATGAGCGATGTCGTTAACCATGAATCGGTGGAGTTTCTGGCCTCACGAGAGATGAGATTTACATGACTACAGCACCAGACCGAGCAAGAGACCGAGTCTCAGATCCGCGTCCTCGAGGACGTGATGAGCCTAGAGCCGGTGCCGGTGCCGACAATTTCGGGTACAGTGCAGTACGGTACCTTGACAGTACCAGTCGATACCATATTTGGCTTACGTCAAGTATAGAAACGACGTGGCGCTTTTATGATGGTCGCTCGGCTCTGAGCATCGTGCACGTTTCTGGGATACTATAACTCAATGGCATGTTCCATTTGCTGCTACTGTACATATCGCACCACCACCTTTCCTGAATTGTATAAAGTGCGGAGATGCTTGCAAGCGTCCAACGATAATGATGAGTACGGAGCTTCGCGTCTTGCTGCCAGAGCTGAAATACATTAGCCGGACGGTGCTAGAAGACCAGATGGAACACTTTGTCCTCGACGACTCCTCGTGTCAGTTTAGCAGATTTTGTTGGGCGCGAACGTGACAAGTGACAACGGACCAGGCAAGCCACCTAAACTACCCGGGGCCCGTCGCGGTCGCGTTAAGAGTAAGCACTTAATTTGGGAGTACAGTAGGGAGGAGTCGTGATGGTGTGAAGACGTCGGCCTCAGACCGCACAGATGCTGACGTTCAAACCGAAGTAATGGCTAGTTTAGCGTTTAATATACAAAAATAAAGCACGAAGCATTCGAATGCAAATGGAAGATCACGCGATCGCGACCACGGTCAGGAGATTAGAAGAGTGGAGTAATGTACAGTACCACATGGCAATTGGGTTCGGCACAAACGATATCGTGGTTTGAGGGATTCAACCACTGTCGAAGGTGTGGTTCCCCACTACCCTAATTGACAACACTGCGGGGCGAACATCTACAATACCCGCATCCGCCTACGGACATGTAGTGCGGACTTGACCAAGTTGATCGTCGTTCGTACTTTCTGATTATTGTACCTAAGTCGGGGAAAACCTTTCCCCGAAACCGAACTGAACAGCGCTCACGAGCACACCATTTTGCCTTTTCGCCCTTGTCGGGAGGGAGGAAGCACACTACCCATCGTGGGGTGCCACATATTTGTTTCCGGCACATGAATTGCACCGAAATATTCGAAATACTATCACCTGACCTGGTATGCAAAATGGAGGAGAGTTGCGAAACACACATTTTTAAGAGATCGGATAACCTTCATCATTGATCCTTCTGTGATATGATAGGTAGGTACTAGTATTTGACGAATCACACAAGAAAAGGGGAAAATTGTACATCTTTGCCTTGCGATTTCACGAGCATTGTGCAAAAAAGTGAGAACACCGAGAAAAGTCATCTCGGCTGAACCTGGTTTTGCACCCCATAGTTCAGAAACTTCAGTACATGATGTAAATATACTATTCAACCACCCTCTGAAATTTCATGTCACCCAGTGTACTCGCAATGAAGATACAAGCAAATCAGTAGATTAGCGTGACATCTCGTTGCTTGACTCAGCCTTGATGCACCAAAATTGGAAGTCCGCTGTCGGGCTCTGCCACTCACTTTTCGTGACAAAAGAGTGACCGATTGTTTGCAACTCCCGCATTTTGGGGTGGTCCTCACCGGCTTTCCTCCGACTCATTTGTATCCCACTTTCTCCTCACATTTAAACTGGGGCCTTATAGTTGAGCAATTATCGCATCCATTCCAAAAATCTGTTTCAATAAAGGTGGTGCCGATCTTTTGCTATTCGCGATTTCCCCCAAAATTTGCAACTCCGGTGAAGTGATAGTAGCGGATCACAAGAATGGGCAAAGAGTAGAGACAAATCAGATGGTGAGGAATGGAAACTAAGGCAACTACGATTTGTACCACGGCGGCGACGCAAAAGGGGAACGAGCGCGGATCCGAAGGGGAGCCACTCAAGGACGTCTAAACGAGCATCAAAATACAGGAGGTTGAAAAGCAGCATGAGGACGTTAGAATTGACGGCAGCCCAGAGCCGAGGTACTGTACAAGGCGTCGACCAAGAAGGCAACCCGAATGTGGGCGAAGACAACGAAGCCTTGGCGAGACTGGTAATCGGGGGTCCTTCTATGAGATTTCGGCTCTGCCGGGGCCTCGTCGCCAAGTCATCAGACGAGTCTAGACATAGTGAGTGATCCACTAGCTTTGAAACGACCAATGAGAGGTTTTTGAAAACAAATTTCGTCGATTCCTCTTCGACACACCGACAGGGCCTGCAGGGTCTGGGTCAGAGGAAATTCAGCCACGATGGAAGAATAGTCAAAGAGGTTGTCGGTGAATACTAGGTTAGTAACCAAGCTTAAGGAAGCCAATTTGGTGTCAAAAGAGAGGAGACAGAGGCCTGTGCGAGGGTGGAGGAATAATGACGAGGACACACCGTAATCGGGAACAAAGGCAATAGAGAGTGAACTAGTAAACCCTGAGAGAGTCAGCGAGACGTGCATCCCAGTCCAGCCATCGAGCCTTCGGCAAAATCCAGGCAAAATCCCACGCCTTCCAGTCGGGCTAGGAAAGCTTTCGTACCACAGCCATGAGTCCCATGTCTAACCCTGAATACCGTTGAGACTGCCTGATCCTCCAAAGGTTTTTGCACCGCACCCCTAGTTCCATACCCGGAGCCGAGAACAACGCCACGCGCCCACGTCCAACTGGACTGACTCCACCGCCAAGGCAGGGTGCGTATGCAACAGGTTCAAGCTACGCAGCGACGTGGTCACAGGCAGACCACGTACGTATCCGATGATCCAACCGACACGTTTGCTAACGAGACGAAGATCGCAGCGCGCAGGCATATAATAGGGGGGTCATTGTCTCCTTCACCAGCGCTGCTGTTTCAATCCCTCGACCCTTTGATTGTCACAGCCGAAATCTACTTATCAAGGCAGCCAACAAATTTAGTGGGGACTTTGGATGTAACGAACATGAAGCCGTGGATGCCACAGACCCATCAGGGCCATCACTCGCAAAGCCGATGGTCCACTCAATTTGGTACGGTAATGTTTCTCCTCCCCGTAAGTTACTCAATAACCTCACAACGCACAGGTATATAATTGAGTATCTCGCCCACACGTCCACCAGTACTGTTGTTTCATCACTCGACTTTCGATCGTCCTATCCGAGGATCAGTTTGACTTACCACTAGCACAACGAGGTTGGCCAAAGTCACCATCGCCTTCTCTCATGCTGTGACATTCGTGCTCGCTCCTCCACCTGCCCAGCCGCGGGCTGTAATGCACGGGATTATAGGTGAGCTCCGCTTGAATGAACGCCTGTTTTTGATTGGTTCGGAGAAGATTCCGTATACCGTTGTACTGAGCTCATCACCCAACGCCAAGCTGTGGGACCTAGGTCCATAGATGAGCCGTGCTTGGATGAACTCCCACTTAGTACAAGCTGTATTGTTTCGGAGTAGAATCCACCAATGGGATCTGTGTTCGAGTTGACGCCTCGGGCTATGTCCGCAATGGACTCTCCATTCGTCCTACTATTGACGTTTCCGATCCCTACCCCAGAAGCACAACCATCCCAGGAATGCAGAGATGCGTTCTGTTTCGGACCTATGGACGTATACGATATTGTTTATCACGCATCTCAGGCTTTCTGGAACAGAGAGTTCTAATATAGGTAACTCATAAGTCAGCGAAGGATGTTCACTGAAGCAAATCCGAATAGAGTTCTCGCTTTTCAGAACGAGTGCGTCTACGAATATTCGCTCGGTGTGGCCAGGAATGAGTTCGCACAGAGCGTCTACTAAAGTTTCTGGCCTTCACTCGTGTTCTCTCGAAGTCGGAATCCGAACGTGCCTCCCGAACCCGACTAGGTAACGTGCACACTGAGGCCTGAGGTTTGGTTTCCTCACACGGTCTCTCTGTTTCCGTATACGTGGTAGCTAACGCTTATTGTGACTCGTTTCTGCTACGCCGGCTCTCCCTTTGCGGTTGCCATCACAAGAACCTTTTCTGAGCTTCGGTTATTTACGTACGACTCGGGGGCACCCTATGGTATAACGGCTTTCTTAAATGTAGTTGTTTCGCGCTACGACCGGTGTGTCTCGCATATGTACCCCGGAATAAACATGGATCCAAAAATAAGGATGAGTTCGCACTGCTGGGTCGCTCTATATTTTCCCTAAGCTTATGGCGCCTAAACATGTGACCGTGTCCTCTGCTGAAGCGGGAAAGCTCTCCGAAAGTTTCGGCTGTGCGTGAAAGTATGTTCGTCGCGTACGTGTCAATGTATCACGCCACCATCATGCGCGTGCCTACTGTAAGCGTCACACGGGAAAGAAATAATCGCTTGATTTTGTACGATCATCCCAACGGAGAGCCAACACTAAGTTTGTCACTGCCATGTTCGAAAACAAGTCTTAGGTACACCGAAGTCTTTTTCCGAACTTCAGCGCTTCAGCTCTGATGGCCGTCACAAGAAAATCCCCCATCACCCAAGAAAGGGTATTTTCTCTCCTCCCACGCGGTATTAGGACAACGTTATTGTCAATCTCAAACAAGGTTCTCAAACAAGCCTGATACGATCCCATAATAAACTCTGTCACGTGGACGCGAGTGGGCGGCTGACATGCTCAGCCGGAAACCACTGGCACCTTGGGAAGCTTTCCATCGAGTCCTTCTGTGGTAGGAGATCAGCGACGTCGATGACAGGATCTAGGAATAAACCATACCAGTCTGAGTCAAAGACGACAACCCGCCGACCCCACCGCCGGCGCCAAGGAGGTTGAACAAACGATCTACGTTAAATCAGTCAAAGCTTGTAAAAACACGGGTCCAAGCAGGTCGCACCAAGTTGACGTTTCTGAGGCGGAGCAGAAAGGGCATAAACGACAAAGGAAAGAGCGATGATAGTTCTTGTGAGCATCATGTTCGCAATTGGATAGACTGGCGGTAAAGCAGAGAAGAGGCTGAGGCGAAGGGTGATGACAAGATAGTGTGGGAGGTGACTATTTATATCTAAGGCCAGTAACCAAGTATACGTCCGACTACAGTAGTCACGGTCAAGGCAGCAGTGTTATTTGTGACATTAGACTAGGGATCGTCGTACTTGTATTTTAAAGTAACCCATCCACCCGCGCGTGATAATGTTGTCAGCCATGGGCTATTACCGTCTTGCTTCAGACCAAGTTTCAGACGAGAAGAGAATTGCACATGTGTGGTCAGTCTGAGCGGATAGACCAGCCCGTTGGGGCATATGGAAACCGCCTCGAGCCTGAGCATGCGAAGGGTCGCTCGCATATGATAACTCGGAGACTCTGATTTTCCGGCCATTCGACTTTCGACCCAAAGGTAGTGGCTGCTCGCTGAGTCAAGAAAGGCGAGAGGCCCATGCTGGTTGTCCTGCGGCATACAGAATTCCGTGACGTGTGAGCGTCTGACCAACAGGGGCGTCGTGTCTCACTGCTAGAGATGCTGTAAATATACAATAGCCCCACGCCATTAGATACTGTAGTAGGTTGATTGCGGCTGGCACTACAGGTAGAACCCTTCGTGTTTTCTCATGGTAGATACCTCTAAGGCGCAATAAGGTGTGTCAGTGGGGTATCTCCCGTGCCCCCATCGCGACGGAAGCAAGCAACTCACAAGTAACAAGAACCAGCTTGTACAGCCTGAGAGCACGCACGTCGCCGCCTCCAACCTCAAGTGGTATGAGAACGGTCAACCGTGCGAAACATAACAATCATTTCTGGCGCTAGGTGGGTAGTAAGTATGGGTCTATGACCCGTCTTCGGTCTGTTGAGGGTTGACAGTCGCTGGAAACGATGGTTTGCTACGAGTCCTCCTTACAAGACGGCCGAGAAATGACCTTCATGACCTTCACGTAGTTGGACGTGAGAATATCATACCATATTTGTGCATTGCGTTTCCCTGTCATTTTCTTGCGCTGCCTCTGCCTCTGACTAGATAGCCAGTCCATCACCGCTTTTCTCGTCGCCCTATTAGATGGCACCAACAAAAACATCGCAGTCTACCTCTAAATTACGCTCTTCTTCTTCTCAAGCGTCACTACAAAAAGTCAAGGGTGAGAACTTCTACCGCAATGCCAAACAGGTCAAGCGCCTCAAGATGCTCACCGGCGGCAAGGCCGTGCGCGATCGGGACGGGAAAATCATCGAAGCGGCGGCATTTCAGAAGGGGGAAGACGAGACCACAGTTGGGAGGGTACAGCCAGATCGGCGGTGGTTCGGTGCGTCCCCCCAAACTTTCTGGTGATCACGTCTCTGTTGTTGTTGACCACCTTGCCCACTTGTTTGCGTAGGCAACACTAGAGTGATCTCGCAGACTGCGCTCGATCATTTCCGAACGAGCCTGCAGACGAAGCAGCATGATCCGTACTCGGTCCTTCTCCGACGCAATAAACTACCCATGCAGCTCCTCAACGACGCCGCGAATCCGAATCTGCGCAAGGTCTGCACTGCCCCTGTCCACCATATTTCATACCCTCTGAATGGCGCAAGCACAGCGCTCGCACATAGTTGAGACAGAACCTTTCGCGGAGACTTTTGGTCCTAAGGCCCTTCGCAAGCGGCCGCGCATCGACGCTGGCACATTCGAGGAACTTGGAAAGCTTGGTGCAACCGCCGCTGAGGAAGCTGCTCAAGCAAAAGTGACTGCGGAACTTGCGGAGGCGGCTGACCCCGCTGCGATGGAACAGACCCACGCGGATTATATTGAGCCGATATACGCCAAGGGCACATCACGCCGCATCTATGGGGAGCTGTATAAAGTCATAGACTCTTCAGACGTCCTGTTGCATATTCTGGATGCGCGTGATCCACTCGGCACTCTGTGTGAGAGCGTGCTGGAATATATACGGAAAGAAAAGGCGCACAAGCAAGTTGTGCTTGTAATTAACAAATGCGATCTCGTACCAAACTGGGTTACGGTAAGCGATTTCATGCCCTAACTTCCTTCCGTGTGGAGCAAGGCTACTGACGCGTGAACAGGCTCGGCATATACAGCATCTGACCCCACGATACCCGACAATCGCGTTCCATGCGTCACCAAACCATTCATTCGGCAAGGGTTCACTCATCCAGCTGCTGCGTCAATTTTCGCGGTTACATTCGGACAAGAAGCAAATCTCGGTTGGGTTCATCGGGTATCCAAACGTTGGGAAGAGCAGCGTCATCAACACGCTGAAGAGCGGCAAGGTGTGTCGCGTCGCGCCGATTCCTGGCGAAACAAAGGTCCGTAATGGTGTAAAACGTTCCAATTTTATACACGTCCTGATGCGAATTGGGAAACGTAGGTCTGGCAATATATCACATTAACCCGACGGATTTACCTCATCGACTGTCCCGGTATCGTGCCAACCTCTGCGCACGACACCCAGACGGCAACGGTTCTGAAAGGTGTCCTGCGCGTAGAGGCACTTCCCACGCCCTCCGAGCACGTCCCAGAGCTCCTCGCGCGTGTCAAGCCGCTCTACCTCGCGCGTACTTACGGGCTCACACTGCCAGAGGCAGGCACCTGGGCAGCAGACGACCTTCTTGACACGCTTGCGCGCGCAAAGGGCCGGCTACTCAAGGGCGGTGAGCCGGACATAGAGGGTGCCGCCAAGATCGTTTTGAGTGACTGGGTGCGCGGGCGCATACCCTATTTTGTCACGCCGCCAGAGCGGCCCGCGGCGCTCAACGAGCGCGAGGAGAAGGAGCGTGCGCGGACATCAAAGGTCAAGGGCGGCGAGACCGTGGAGGAAATACGCGTGCCGGGTGTCAAACAGAACTTGGGCTCGATCATGCAGAAGAATACGTTCGTCGGGGAAGATGTTCGCCCGCTGGAAACGATCGATCTGGAAGGCGAAAGCGAGGACGAGGAAGACGATGACGCTGCTTCTGCCGATGGCGATGAGGCGGAAGCGGAAAATGAGACTCCGTTAGCTTGGGGTGATGTATTTGCGGAAGCAGGTCAGGATGTGTTGGCGGAGACAGCATGTCCCGAAGGAGATGAGGGGGGTGAGGAAGAGGAAGAAGAATGGTCCGGGATAACCTCGCTTCCTGGAGAAGATGAAGGCAGGCAGAACTCTGTCTCTGGTTGCTTGCTCGCTGACCCATTCTTCCAGCTGCAGGACAACAGTCGAGCGTCGAATCTGATGAGCCTGCGAAGAAAGACAAGGAACCTCGAAAGACAACAAACAAGGTAACTGATAAACTCTCTTTTTCTATTAAATATTCACACCCTCGATCTAGAAAAAAGCAGAAAACTTTTACACAAACGCTAACGTCAAGAACAAGAACCGGGCCAAATCTGCGCTGCTCAAGTCGTTGCAAGGGAAGAACGGAAGTCGAGGCCGAGAGCGGAAGAGGAAGCGGTGAGCGTTGTCATCGAGGTGTTTTTCTAGTGTATTCTTTGCCACTCCTTTCTTTTCGTCTCTTGCCCTTGCTACCCTGAATCTGGCTAGGTAGCACCTGCACGGCGACCTTTGGCGGGCTACGCACCGTCGAATACGAAGGGTATAGCTCGGGTCCGCGCGTTGACCGGGTATCGCACGTTTTATGACTGCTTTATGGAAATGCGATACTTACAGTGTCACTCCGGCGATTGAATCTATTCTGTTGACCGGGTTACACTTGCTCGCGTTATATTCATGCAATACCCTCCGTTCTGACGATAAACCGACTGCCCCCCCGCCAATCGCTTGCCTGACATCTCAAGCCTTCATAGATGCGTCATCGGTAACGGCCTGGGGCAAGTTGCGTGCACCAAGTAGCTGTCTTGAAGGCGGGGGGGCGTTGACCACTTGCGACGCGGCAAGGCTTTCGAGGGGAACAGTCACGTCTTTTCGATTCTGAGGCACCAAATCTAAATCCAGCGATTTGACCCGTCTTTTATTCAGGAAAATGGTAAGCTAGACGGTTACGACTAAACGTATGCTAATTACAACTGGTACAGCAAACGTGTGAGACAAGCTTACACGGCGCTAAGTTGTGAGCACAGGTCGACAGATCAATTTCGGCGCAATAATGGGCTACCACATTCGAACAACAACAGGACCTTACCGTAGGTGCAAAAAGGTGGCAATTTGGGACCAGCCTAGACCCGATCTTGTGAGTCCAGCCAAGATCCAGATGAATACGATACGTAGGTCCAGCGCTTGCCAAGAAAGCGCCGAATGAAGACAAATAGAGCGAGACAGTGAGCTAGAGCACTCTCCAGTTGTCTCGCACGTTCGCTACCCTCAAAAGAGCAGTCTAGAGATGGGCTAGATTCGTCGCAGTTCGCACTGGGAGCAACTACAGACAGAGATACCCTGAATCTTTTGAGAGAGTGTTGCTGAGAAGAACAGGAGTTTATCTGGGGTCAATAAGGACGGCTCGATGTGTTCGGGCCGATCTTTTGGGCGAGCATGCACGTGAGTTGCCCTGTTCGCTATGCATCATCTTGAATGAATATTTCGCTATCGTTGTCTCTCATTGTGCAAGCTTAGCGGTTCGGGTGCGGATAATCGGAGAGTATCGGATCGGGAGAGAGGGGAAAATCAGGACAGGTCGCGAAAAAGCCTTGAGGTGTCGCCAGCACGGTCCGCTCGTGAAAATTGGGGACCCCATGTTGAGATAATCAGCGTGAGAGAGTACGAACCCCTTCAGTGATCCGCGTCATTCGGCTGCGTAAATACTTCGCATCAGACTCATTTTATCTTTCCTCACCTTCACCCCATCCATCGACATGTCTATCACTAAGATTCACGCCCGTCAGGAAAGTGACGACTCCTTAATATCTCTTCACGATCTCTTGTCTCTGACCTTTGATAACAGATCTTTGACTCTCGCGGTAATCCGACCGTGGAGGTCGACCTCTTCACCGCAAAGGGTATGTCCTCGTCTCTTTTAACAGCGTGTTTCAGCGTGTAATAGCGCATATAGGTCGCTTCCGTGCTGCTGTGCCCTCCGGCGCATCTACCGGTGTGCACGAAGCCGTCGAACTCCGCGATGGAGACAAGACCGCCTACGTCGGAAAGGGTACGCGCATATACTCCACTTGTACTACGCTCGCGGCTTACGTCGATCGAAGGCGTCCTCAAGGCCGTTGCCAACGTCAACGATACCATCGCGCCCGCGCTGATCGAATCCGGCCTCAAGGTCACGCAGCAAAAGGAGATCGACAACTTCTTGATCAAGCTCGACGGAACACCAAACAAAGGCAAGCTCGGCGCCAACGCCATCCTCGGTGTTTCCATCGCCGTTGCAGAAGCCGCAGCGGCTGAGAAGGGCGTACCCCTATACCAGCACCTTGCTGAGCTCGCCGGTGTCAAGCCCCCATATGTGCTCCCAACCCCCGCGTTCAACGTCATCAATGGTGGCTCGCACGCCGGCAATAAGCTTGCCTTCCAGGAGTTCATGCTCCTCCCCACTGGCGCGACAAGCTTCACAGAGGCGATTAAAATCGGCACGGAGACCTACCACACCCTCAAGAAGGTTATCAGTGCGAAGTACGGCATTGATGGTGTGTAGCTTGCGCGCATATACATGTCATCTATGCACTTTTATTCATGCATACTTATCTAGCTGTCAATGTGGGCGACGAGGGAGGTTTCGCCCCCAACGTTTCTGGTGCCGAAGAGTCACTGGAGCTGCTGACGGAGGCGATCAAGAAGGCAGGATACGAAGGGAAGATCAAAATCGCTCTCGATGTTGCCTCATCCGAGTTCTACAAGGAGGGCAAGTATGATCTTGACTTCAAGAACCCGAACTCGGACCCGACCAAGTGGATCACTGGTGTCGAGCTCGCCGACTTATATCTCAGCTACGTCAAGAAGTACCCCATCGTGTCGATCGAGGATCCCTTTGACCAGGACGACTGGGAGGCCTGGTCGCACTTTACCGCCAAGTCTGGCATTCAGATCGTCGGCGATGATCTGACCGTGACGAACCCGCTGCGCATCAAGACCGCCATCGAGAAGAAGGCGTGCAACGGTCTCCTGCTCAAGGTCAACCAAATCGGCACCATCTCGGAGTCCATCCAGGCGTGAGTGGGATATGATATATAGGTGTTGCGCCGAGTGACGCTAACAGCGATTTCTGAAGTGCGCAGCTCTCACAATCCGACGGCTGGGGCGTCATGGTCTCCCACCGCTCTGGTGAGACGGAGAACACGCTCATTGCCGATTTGGTCGTCGCTCTCGGCACTGGCCAGATCAAGACGGGTGCGCCTGCACGCAGCGAGCGTGTCGCGAAGTACAATGCGCTGCTCCGTATCGAGTGCGTCCTTGCCCCTCTCATCTGATTTTCCCTTTCTCTAAATGCACTGCGCCTCGTTTTCCCCCAGGGAGGAGCTCGATGGCAACTCGTCATACGCTGGCGAAAAGGGTCTCTCCGCAGGTACGACGTGGCCTGCTCTTCTCTCGAAGTAGAAGCTCGAACCCCCCCCCAAAAAAAAACACGCGCAAAGAGGGGAAGGGATGTAGGTTGCATGTATCAAAACCAAATTTTTCGCGAAGGGCAGAAGCGATTTTTAAGTGACCCGTTATGGACTCGTGGCTGTGCGACTTTCCCCACGCATGTACCGCGCAGAGTAAAGCATGAAAAAAAATTATTTTTTATTGCTTTCACTAGGAAAGTTGATTGCGTATACTGGCACAGACGTAATGCTAAGCAGAATGCGCAACTGTGTACGATACACGACTCACCTGCAGGAATGGCATCGTCTACGTACCAGCCTGTAAAGCAATGAAAGGCATCAGCAACACCATTGACGTCACAATGCACCGTTCCTGCGAGCTGAATCCCGTTGGGGTGCGTTCATCATGTTACTGTAATCCACAAGGCCGGAAGCACGACATGTAGCCTAGAACCGCGGCCTCGTAATACAACGAGTTGGACGTGGAACCCGGGCAGGTAGTACACGTAACATGCGCCCCTCCTTTCACACCGGCTGTGGCTCACTCTCACCGGCAGTTCTGAGACCCACCCGCCGATATTGCAGGACCCGTCAAAATAGACTTGACGGGACGATCGATCAGTCTTTCCGGCGGACCATATGCACACAATACCAATACGACAAAGAAATTCTTCTGTGTCGAATTTTTTTGTCGCCGAGGGCGGTCGTTGACGGAGTTGTCACGGGGCGCTGCCGTTCACATGTATCTTCTTTAATCCGGTGGAAGGGCAGTAGAGAAGGAAGGACCCTGAGGTGAGAGTACCAATAAGACAGCAGCTCGTGGTTGACGTTCGATTTGGGGCGTCGACTGGATGGTGTGAGTATCCGAACCTTCCTTGACGAGTAGAGCATGCGGTCACTCGAAGGGAAGCGTACTCTATAACGATATTGTTCTCCGCATAATTGCAATATTTTGTGGGTAATGGGGGGTTGACCAGCATAGATCTATATCTAGAACTTGAACACCTGATCCTCGCTGTATCCCAGTTCCTTGAGGATCCCTCCAATCGCGCCTTGCTTCATGCCATCCTTTTTCCCCGCGAGGGCCATGACCTGCCCCGGAGGACCTACACACCGACACGACCACATCGTCAGCACACAGGACCGCCAAGGGGGAGGAGAGACGCACCACAGACGAACACCTTAACCTTGTCGCCGAGCTCGGCTGGCGCGACATGCGCCTTGATGAGGTCGCGGTTGACGTAGCCAGATGCGCCGGTCCAGCCTTGCGGGGGTTTGTCGAGCGTATGCACGATGCGCAGGGCCTGCGGGTGCGCGCGCTCGAGCGCACTGAGCTCCTCGCGCATGAGGACGTCCGTCTCGGAGACGTTCGCGTAGAGCAGCGTGAAGCGCGTGCGGTTCGTGGGGTCTGCCAGCGCGTGGTCGAGCAGCTGGTAGAGCGGTGTGATGCCGGAGCCGCCACCGATCAGCGCGACGTGCTCGAATTCGTTCGCTATTTTAGATTCCACCGATGAGTTTTTAGAAGCCCGAGAGGGTTGTGACGTACCTTTGTATGGGAACTTGGTGATGGGGCCCTTGATGGCGAGCGTGGCGCCAGGCTTGAGCTGTTCGTGCACGTACTTGCTGAGCACGCCGGTCTCGTACTTCTTGATGAGGAGCACGAGCTCGCCCTCGTGCTCCGGGCGTGAGATGGGGGTATACGGACGGATGACGGGATTGCCCTTCTTGTCGACAGGCGCGCCGTCGGCGCCTTCAGACGCGCGCACGGCGACGAACGAGGCGACAGGCGAGAGCGCTGCGCCGCCGTCGGGCAGCTCGAAGACGAAGCGCGCGGTGTTGTGGTTGTACGGCTCGACCGACTTGAGCTTCAGGTCGAGGAATTGCGTCGGGTCCAGCGCGGACTTCTCGGGCTTCGGCTTCGCAGCGGGCGCGGCGGAGGTGGAGAAGGGCACGGCGGAGCCACCGAGGTACACGTACGTCGCGAGCCCTACGACCCCCGCGCCGCCGAGGTAGAGCGGGAGGTTGGACGACTTGGTAGGCTCTGGTGTCGAGGTGGAGAATTGGCGCGCTGAACAGGTGGGGCGTAGTGCGCGAGTGGCGAGACGAAGGAGGGACATGTTGGGGTCAGTCGTGGAACGGTAGACGGGTCAATAACCTGTCCGCGAGAGGGTAAGCGAGAGAGTGGGGTCTGGTGTCATAAGGCGCCATAAGCTCAACTGTTTGCTGATGGCAGTCGCTTATTGGTCGGAATTGTGAAAGGCGCTCGGCGGCGGAACGGGCCAGCCAACAAATGATAATGGTACAGGCAAGCGTACAGGTGGTTCGTATGGAATGTAGCTATACCATACTATAGTGTCATTTGTTCAAGTTACCCGCAACAGCACTGGCACCAAGGCACGCGCCCATTCCTCCAGCTCCGCCGCCGCCCATCCCCACTGTTGAATCAGTGGGGACAGCTAGCTGTGGCCCGGGCGCCACCCAGCCACTTGGGACAACTCCCGTCTCGACGAATTTTGCCAACTGAGTCTTGGCTACAGCAAAGTCTTTTTTCAGGTGCTCGTGCGCTGTAGTGATTCCATCTATTGGCCCTGTCTTCGTCTCGCCCCATGCATGGATGACGTCCTGGAGGCGGGAACAGGACTGCCGTACCTGCACGACACCCATGGCATCAGACGTATCTTGCAGTGAGATAGCCAAAAGCGACAATTCGGAAAAGTCTTTGTTCCTCCTGTAGATAGGTAAGTAGGGTGCATACGAAAGGGAGTAAGGAAATCACGCGCGCTCTGGCTGCCTGGGATTCATTCTGAAGGACCGAGGCGCCAGCATTCGGAAGGTCTGCCAGGGAAGAGAAGACATACGCACACAGCCCGATCCATGTTGGTCATTGTCGAGTTGGCCACGGCCAGGTACGTCTCGAACAATTGCGTGGAGAAATCAGTCGAGTCGCTGTCATTGAGATTGAGGACGCCTTGAAAGACACGGCGGTCGATGATCCCATCCGGGCTCCTCTGCTGGTGTTACAGGCGTAGTAAGACACTGCGTCTGAGAACTCGGGCCATCGGTGCACCATCTCGTGATGACGGTGCTTACCGGCGACAACGAAGGGGATGGGTAGATACTCACCTCAGTCGTCGTTGCGTGCTCTGTAGGGAACGTCATTGCAGACACGAGAACAAGGAATTATCTTTCAATGAAGAGCAACAAGACCAATAGTTATAGCTCAAGGTGGTGAAAGGGCGGTCCCAGTTTGGGTTCGGCTTATCGAATGCAAGGTCTCATAATATGATGATTGGGGTAGGCCGACCGGTGGCGTCTCCGAGTCCTAGGATCCAAGAACCCGTTCAGCGATTCATATGACCTGTTTTGTACAGGGGATGACTGTTCTGAACTTGGAGCATGTATCTCCGTTCTATGTAAACGTAATAGTAACCGCTCGACGTTGGTCGTGCAAGACGACTATGCTGGTACGTCATATGTTTTGTTGGACAACCAAAAAATTCCCATACCGTATGAATGTGCCTCGTAGCACGGGACCCTTGACGATTCTGAAAGAAGTTCTTGATCAATCAAACACATCGCTTGCTGTAAGGGTATAAGATGGTGAATCCCGATATGTAAGCGCAGTTGGTCTGTGTTCCCGTGATTTAATCACCGGCGACGGAGTGATGGACGATTAAACCCACCTCGTCAACGAACTCAGTCCGCAGTTAGTATCAGGGTCCAAAATTGAATGTGGAATCTCCACAAGGCGCACTGACATCTGCCATGCCAGTGCGGCGTTATGGTGAAACGAGTCAAATTCCATTTCCGAATCGGCGCAAGCCTAGACAATCCGCGAATTCAGTGTGCGACTTGTGGGACGACCAGCCTGAGTGTGGTCTAATCTTCCGGGTCCGGGTCTAGGTCACCAAAAAAAGTCTGACAAATTCTGCTTTGGCGCCTTCATTTCCCAAGGTCAACGACGCCCCAGGAGTTCAGTGTAATACCCGGTGAGGGCGGTAGTTTTCGCCTCGCCTCAGGCTGACAAGGAGATGACAGAGTCTGAGCCAGTTGACAGCCCGAGGCTTTCAGACGGTCCAGAGCCGGAGCATGCAATACCGCCAACGCCATTCCCAGATATGTGGCGAGGTTACAAAGTCGCGAAAAAGTGACGTGGGTGGCAAGGTGGGTGGGCAACTTTCCCGAATTGTCAATGGGCGAAAGGTTTGTCTGCAGCAATTTTTTTCTCTCCACACCACATGATACGAATAGAATTCTCGGTAGTACGGTACTATAATGTACTCTGCACTATACGTATGCGAGTCCTTATCGGATGACATATACGCCAGCTCTCCATCCGATCTCCTCGCTGGGCAGTTGGGTTTAAGACAGCGGAAATGACGTGCATGCCAGTGGTGAAGCTGCTAGTGATCAAATCGCCGCGAGCCTGAGCGGTACACAATCCATACAGTACAATACTCTCAGCCTTGCTCTTAGCCTTGCTCTCAGCCGCCAGGTTATAGCTCCGATGTTCAGTTAGTACGACCTCCACGATCGTGCCTGAAATTTGAAAATGGAAGAATCTGTAATCATGGAAGAATCTGGGGTGTGTAGGACCGTGACCTGATGATCTACAAGGTACCGGCTGTCTAACGAGTTGTTGTAACTTACGGCACATCGAAACTCTGCACTCACTAGCAAGCGTGGTGGTCACAGGCCCACGTTCTAGTCTTTCGGCGTTATCACTGTCAATGTAACACGATCCCGCATAATCGTCAGTGCGTCAACGTTCGTCAACGCTAGACTCGGAATCGCCTCAGTACGTTATTCGATGCAAATCGTTGGTCCTACTCAGGCTGCCGCCTCCATTATTCACTTTTCAGATGCTGCGTTGTACACATTAGACACTCCAACACTCCACCGTTTCAGGTCGATATTGAGGCCTTCCTTCTGGCAGCCCCAGGAAACTTGGACTTATCTCTTTTTTTTTCAGTTCGGCCGACAGAAATCGAGAATTTTTTTTCACTATGCAAGTAATAAATTGGGGGATTCAAGTCGTCATCGTCGTTCAAGCCGTGCTTCGCGTGGACCTGGAACTCGCACCAAATTGGATCTCCAGGGCCGCCTCCCTGACAACTGGCCTTGTAAACAATGACCTGCTGTTGTGGTTCCATTCTACAGTATTTCTTCGGGGAACAACTATTGTTTCTTCGTCTCCACGATCCCCCTTCATCTCGAAGTTCTTTTTTTCGCGCCCTCCGAATCTCACGTGAGCGCGAGTGACGCGGCAAGGGTCCTGCGTTCTGGAAACCTAGTGTCAAGCGTTGGGATGTGCCTGCCAAATGGCGCTGGCGACCCGATGGACATGAGGCGCAGCGAGCAACCGAAGTGCTCAGGTTCATCACCACTGGCAAGGACCGTGAGTCGTGCGCTTTACCATCTTGATCCAGAATTTGCTTCTTTTTCCACTGACACCCGTCGTAACTTAGGTTTGGTGATAAACCTTGCCCAAATTCCCCAGCACGTCAGGAAAATCAACATACGCGTCCCACTGGCAGGCTACGCGGGATTGACGGGTCATAATCGCCCCATGACTGGGTTCTGCTCTAATACAGGAAGAGATAAATTTATACTGTATTCCTCAGGGGAAATAGATCTTCGCCGGCCCAGGTTTGATAGCTGAAGCGCTGAAAGTCAGACTCAGGCCTATTCGATCAGTGGTGTTGTTTTCCATTGAAACCTTCAAGTTCAAGTTCGTTCGCAGTGACGTCGATCTTCAGGTAGGGCCCTATGTAATTTATCTGATTACCGGAGAGCTAACTCCCGACTTTCTCACCTATTAGTTCGTCCCGCCAATAGATACTATCAGAAATACGATCCAAAGTATGCGCTGCCTCCTCTGGCACCGCATCTACTGATTACCTTATAACTTAGGTGTTGGCTCTATCTTGTTGGGGGTGGGACAACTAGTATCGAATGATGACGTATGTTGTCTTCGAGAACTGTTCCAGTAGTCTGGAGTGAATTCGACATCACATCTGGCGCAAAGTCTCACCTAGTCCGATAGGTCATCCCTGTCTCGTTTCCATGACAAGGAAGGTTTCCACCTTGGTCTGGTATTTACAAGGTCGACGACGGGTCATGCCTCGCTGTCACGACCTGGTGATATGGGCTATTAAACGTGACGGACAGACGAATGTGACGGAGAAGATTAGATGCGTGTCATCTCGACATCTTTTGCCAATTCTTTCGCCCTGGTAACTTTTGGCGCCCACTGGCCATGTGTATGTACCGTGCCCTTTGTTTGCACGGCGCTTACGGTGGCGGTATTAACTGACCAGGGGAAAGGGCTCTTCCCATCTTTCATTCACCATCTCTCATCATGTCTCTAACTGATATTGATCCTGATGTCTTGCGCTCTGTAATTGAGCACGTATTTCTTCCCCCGAAGCTTCCCCAAGAGGCCCCAGCAGAAGAAGCTGAAGTCGAGACGAACATAGCATTGTGCCACATCCTCACACACGCTGCAGCAGCTTTCCACCAATACCTCCCGCCCTCTCAAGAGTTCCGTATGGATCCGTATGCAAAAGATGATGGGATCTATCTATCGGTCTGCGAGGACTCAGCTGGTAGAAGCGGAACTTGAAGGCGTCTTAACAGATGTCGCCGTCGGAGGTGGGTATAATTACCACTCCCATGTCGCGCCATTGTTTACCTTCGCCTTCAGATGTCTTTGTAATGCATGTTCGAGCTCAGAATGCCGCAGTTCTTATTCGCGTGTTCACCGACCATGTTCGATTCGAGATGTTTGAGGTCTCCCCGCAAGCCAGCGCCGTCATGTCCACCAACGGAAAACTCCTTTGCTCCTATCCCGGTCCTGCGGTCCAAGTCTCCTCCGAGATCTTCGCGAACAATCTTTTTCTTCCGGAGCTCGCCTCATTTCTCATTCAAATGGATATCGAAGTATTGGATTCCACCGCGACTACAACCAAGGCGGGATCTACTGTCCGCGAAGTCCGCGAGACCACCCACCCACGATATATATCTGAATTGTTGGTGGGGATTCTAAGAGGTTTTGGTCAACCGGCCTCTGTAGATCGTATCACGAAGCGGATAGCAGATGAGGTCCTTTGGAAGGACGCGTACAAACCCTGGCGCCGATCGCCATTATGGCTCGTCATCAAGGTGGCCCTCCAAACATCCCTAGAATTCGACGTGTACAAGACTTTTATGCTTTTTTTCCATGCACATCTCCTCCGAATCTGCATCCAAAGGGGCTTTCCAAGCGAGATACTCCATTTGATGAGGATCAAGATGGCGCGACGTCTTTCAAAGCTGGGTTCCGTGGTTTCGGATAGCGTCTATCAAGTCGTACACGACACCGCAATGGAGACCGAGGAGCTTCTTCGGGATCGATGGATAAGGTTTCAGAAGACCCAGTCGACTTCACCGCCGTGGGACCATCATAAGCTAGACTTCATCGGGGATACCGCAATCACTCTCAATAATTCACGCCCATACCTCATGAAAGCACTTGATTCGTCATTTCACAGCTACTCGCCGAAGCCGTTTAGCCCTTCTCACCAGCCACGTCTCGCTGATACAGTCGACTTCCGTCTTTTTTCAGGTGGCAGACTCGAAGAGGCTGTTGCCAATGATAAGCGCATTGCTCTCGCGGACTTCGAGTCGTCCGTCGAGAGACATCTGGATTCTTGGGTCGATTCATTTCCGCATGGCGACGACGCTTCACATGTGATCGCGTCCTGTATCGAACAGTATTTCGCCAGCGCGAGGAGTATCTACGGAGCCAATCCCGAGGAGAACTCCGTCATGGTTTTGACCATCATGGACCTTTGGAAAGCACTGGATACCTTGGCTATCCGGCAATGTCCCCTCCTGAAGTTTTATTCACCGGAAATTCCTCGAGATTTTCTTCATCCTCTACTCCTTCATCGCTCCGGTTCCTTGCAACGTGCCGAACTCATTGAAAAGTATATTTTTCAGCGGCATGACCATGCCTCCTACCCGACCTCCATTTTCTCCGACAGTGCTACTGAACTTTCGTTCGCTGTGCGGTACTACCGTGACTCTCCACAGTTACAACAACTTCACACCGATATCTACCAACGTGCGTTGCGGGAGCGAGAGGAAAAGCGTGCCGAGCTGAGAGTCTTGAACGAGAAGCGACGATCACTGAAGGACGAGGAATCAAGGATGGAACACACTTGCTACACTAGCTGGGGGTGGAGACAATATTGTCGAAGATGTCAAACGAACGCCGAGGCTGATGGGCTGAATATTCACGTCCATGAATGGCCACTCCCACAAGCAACACTCGAAGCACAGCTTGTAGTCTTCGAGCTTTCTCCACCGCGCGCGTTTTCCACATGGCGGGAGATAACCTACAAGATTCTCTACGACATAGGGACGCCCAACGCTGCTGACCATGCTGAACCCAAGCTTCTCTTAGACGCCTACTCTGGTCTAAGATATTGCGCAGTGCGTCACGAATACCACCGAATCACGATTGCGTCTACGACAAAATCGTTCTCCGACCAAACCCATTACAAGAGTGTTCGGATTCCTGCAGGTGAATCTGATGTCTTACTCAACGACGGGCTATCTTTCAAATTGTATGACCGTAAGGCCAACTCGTGGGCAGCACAGTCTTTTCTTGGATCTACCGTCATAAGTTTCTGCACACCTCCTATCCCCCACATGTCATCTCCGTACCACAAAGTCCACTCCTATGTTTCAGGAACACACCATACTTCGAATGAGGTGATCGCCGCTCAGGCTGACTGCCCCCTTGAGCTGAGCCTTCACGAGTATATGGCGTTTTCTGGGTTGCGCAGCGGGCCACGTTTACAATGGTTGAACATAGCAAGGGAACTGTCGTCGCCCTCGCTCTCACTTCGCCGCGAGGAGGTACATACGCTGATCACCCAAGCAGCATGGCAACTTGGCCCATTATCGGACGGGGAGCGCGAATGGCACACCGACCTTGGCTACCCAAGTTTCGAGAGGACACTCCTAAAAGAATTAGCGGCCCTTCTTGGAAGAATAAAAGCCAACTGGCAAGAGGAAGTCACCGTCAGAACAATTGGTATGTCATACTCTACTCTTCGTCGCATGCTGCCTTTTACTCAAAATTCTCTAGCTCTCCTTACCAGCCGCCTCCTCTCTTCTGCGCTTGATCCCGATATTTGTCGAAGCGCATGTATGTTGTTGCGGGAGGTCCGGAGCGTAGTACATAGGTGGATTGGCGAGCTTGGTTCGAAGCTGGCAACTACCGACGACGAAAAGTCACGCACCGACCTGCATCGGCGGTTATGCATATTGGCGACTACATGCTTCTCTACCTACGATGTTCGCCTGGAGCACATCCCGTGGGCGCTATCCAGTGACTCGGATTTCTCCATAGCTGTGCATTGCGCAGTAATCGTTCACGACAACACCCCACCGACTCTTCAAGACGATGGCTCTGGTTATCTCACTCGCCTTCTCAATCGCCATCGCCGACTACTTCATCTTCTTGAGCCAATTCTCCTCCAAGGTGTACGATCGAACCCAATGGGCTTCGATGACGGCCTCGCAAATGTATGGACAGGGTTCCGTCGGAAATCCTCTTCGAATTGGCACGTACTTCCCAATCATAACTCACGGTGGATCTCCTGTTGCGTAGAAGGTGGACAAGAAGTCCATTTAAACCTTTTGACCGGGCAATTACTCATTGGTGGAAACCCCCTTGGAAGACTTCCGCAAGAGATCATTGGACATTCCACATATGCAAGCGTCCTAGGAACCGTGAGTGTTATCGCTATTCTGATTCGCGGGTGTTCACATACTCTCTGCAGCGAATTCTCGACATAATTCCTGGTGACATCCCTGGCATGGAATTTATGACTCGGTCGAATGTGTCCGGGTATCGGGTGAGTTATTATAATCGTTGATGCCAGGAAGTGACTAATACGGACTAAAGATATACTTTTCGCTACGTGATCGAGATCTAATACTGCAAGCTCGGTTACTAGAAGATTCTCGACTCTTACAGTTGGCTCCGCGTACGGTATTCGTTGGCGACTTTCCGAAGCCTTTCGTGGATGACTGTGTACACTGGCTCGACCTCAGCACCGGAGAAGTCGAATTCCGCCCCGTTGAATCCCCTTGGACCCCAGATCCGTTTAATTGGCGACTTTATGTTCGTACAAATAATAACTGGGCCGTATTCCGCAGGGTTTCAAGTTCTGGCGATAGCGCTGCTCAAGTAGATCTAATCGATATCCGTTCCGCCACATTTCAAATGGTATCCCACCTACTTTCTGTACTTGAATCTCCGGAGCATATTATCATCACGTGCACCAACCAAGCACTAGAAGCTTCCCTCATTCGATTGCGCCTTGTATTCTTCGTCAATCAGAACTCGGAATTGGAGTGCCGAAGCACGCCGGGCTACGTTGTTGATGATCTTCAGTCTTCCGGAACCATGTTCGGACTCAAAAATCAACTTGTCTTGCGCCCGAGCAACGGGTCGTCGGAGACGCCGCGACGGGTCATTATACCACAGGGAAATATTGAGTTCGGTATGGATGGCGACTTTTCCAGAGTTTCCATAACGACGGGAACGGCGCGGAATGTCGACTGGCACGAGTACACTATCGACACCGATCTGGGACGCCTCACCGGGAATGTGAGCCTGCGTAGCAAGCTATACCAATGTTATTTGCACGCGCTTACGAGCCACTGCCTCCCCGACCCGTTACTTGGGCATACTGGAACTGAAGAATCCCTGAACATGTTGCAAAGCGCCGCTTTTCTGTCGTTTCAAAGACTAGACAAGGATGACGCCAAGTTTTTGGATCTCATAAGCGACTTGACACCAAGCAGAGTATATTACCCGCCACATTTACAGTCGATGGTTACGGTGGAATGGAACGACCTTCCTGTTCTCTCACAGCACCACGACTTTCACAAAGCTGTATTTTCCATTCTCGATCACGCGCATGCAGTAGAGGCACTTTACGACAAACCCGTCGACTTCAATATTTGTCATCGAGACGATCCGTTGCTGAACCGCGCCGCCTCTCGTAACAGGGTATATTATCCACACGACTTGCAATGCTCACAATATTCGTCCTCTTCAATTCCGGAGGACGCCATACACAAGTCACGTGATATATATGATGGCGCTGAACATGCCACCCGGGCCTACCAGACGTCATGGTCTGTGTGGAATGCTCACCCCTGTCTTCCGCATAAATGGCTCAAGCTATGGGATGAAATGCAGTCGTGGAGATCAATTGGCCCGGCACAAGAGCAGATTTCACTACGCTACAGCCGATACTGGTTTTCCTTCGACGTCGCAATGGACTGGCTCCGTATATATGACATATGTCAGGAGGCGTTACTATATCGCAATACTCAAGAAACCAAGATTAGATTGGCTTTCAGCCTCTCTGCAGCTAGCTTCAGCAGTTCCGACCGTGCAGATATCGTTCCGCTTGTTCTAATTTTTGCAACGGACCAAAGGCTCCGTGGTCTTACACATCCTTCAACACCTCGCTATTTGCTTTCAGATGGCACAAACCCGGATCGCGCACGTTTGCAAAGTATGATATATCAATCCCGTCGTTCGTTGGATCAAACTCCGGCGCAAACCTTGGAGGTGCGAGCAGCCGACTGGCAGCAGGCAGCTGAGGAGCGAAGCCGGGAATATTTCAGGATCACCGATCATGAAATGCAAGTGGCGGCACAATCGATAGTGGCACATTGGCCCGATAGACACTACGATCTTCCACAACAATGGTTCGACACACAAGATTGCAGGGAACGCGTTGAGGGTTACCTGCAATCGATTTCCCACAATATCGATTTCAGGGCCTATGTATATGATCTACAGGCTATCTTAAGCCTTTACGGGACCAGTATTCCCCCTAGGGAACCCTACGTATTTTCTCCCCGGTTTAGCGCGAGACCACCAAAAGGTCCAAAAGTGTCATCCCCTTCACTTCGAGAAGTACTGATGTCTCGAGCCAACTTCCCACGTCCACCGACTCGCGAACCACTATCGTCTGGCTACGCCATACCATTCACCACTGCGACCGTAGCGACTAAAAGTAACCCGTCACTAACCAGGAAAGATGGACTCAGTTCTCTTATTTGGGAGCTCCGATCTTCTCAGGAGCCGTTACTACGGCTCTATGGAGAAGACCTGAGCAAGAGTTACGAAGATTTGCTGAGAAAAAGAGCTTCTTGCCTCGTTCAGCACAACGTCCTTCAGGAGGCTTTACTCCGATATCGTGACTTGTGCTCTCAAAAGAAGGACACAATATTTTCTGAACTTTCGGAAGCTCTAGCGCCATCTCAGAAACTGGAAATTGTCGTTGGCGCCTCGGGTCTTTGGCCTCGAATAACGCCGCGATCTATCCTACGAGAGCTGTCAAGGAATCGCGTCCACACGCTGACCGACCAGTGGAAACACGCCATCACTCGCTATGCAGTAGCGTTCCTCAAATATCAACAATCTCAGCGCCTGCTTGAGCTTTCGTCGGGACGCCGGCACGAGGAACTTCTCCGGGAAGCGGAAACCGTTTGCGAGGATGTAGCCGCGGCTTGTTCACCTGACTGGCTTCTGATACAGGTTAGCTAATTTACCCGTGAAACTTACAGAAACTAACAAATAGCATCGTTAGATCGACGCGAACTTTTTGGCACGTCCGCTGCAACTAGCAATTGCACGCGAGATGATATCTCCTTCATGTCAGCGCAGTGCATCGTTTCAACTCAACATGGGAGAGGGAAAGTCGTCTGTTATTGTACCTCTCGTTTCTGCGACGCTGGCCGACGGTTCCAACCTTACGAGAATCGTGACGCTCAAACCGCTATCGAACCAAATGTTCCAACTGCTACTCGGCCGACTTTCTGGTCTCGCCGACCGACGCATTTTCTATGTTCCATTCTCTCGGAATCTTCAGATGGATACCTCCATGGTCCAGAGGATCAGCGCCCTATATGGTCAATGTGCTGCCGGGGGTGGAGTTCTTGTAGTCCAACCCGAACATTTACTCTCGCAGAAGTTGATGTGCATCGATACTCTCATTACATCCAATGACCGCCCCGAGATGTCCCCCCTGGCCAAAGGACTCAACGACCTACAAGACTGGTTAGCCAACGCATCGCGCGATGTACTCGACGAAAGCGATGAGATCCTGCACGCTCGGTACCAATTGGTCTACACCGCGGGCGAGCAAATACCTGTTGAAGATCACCCAAATCGTTGGTCCACGACACAACAGGTGTTCGGTCGATTACGAAAACACGCGGCGCAGTTGTACTCCAGTTTCCCGCAGATGTTCGAGCTCGATCAAACCGAGAAAGGATTTCCTACCATGCGAGTCCTCGATCGAAAGGTTTCTCGAGAGATCTCTTCACTCATTGCCAAGGATGTCCTCGGAGGCGCTTTATCCACCCTTTCACTAGCTGTTCTCTCGCCCTCAATTCAAGAGGCCACTCGCCGTTTCATCACTCAGAAGGAGGTTTCTGTCGAGGATCGTAAGTCGGTCTATTCGCGCTGCGCAGGGACAACTTTATGGAGCGGAATTCTTTTGCTCCGTGGGCTCCTCGTTGAAGGTGAAGGGGTCCTTGCCTACGTGCTGAAGGAACGCCGGTGGAGAGTAGACTATGGTCTCGATCCCAAGAGGACACTATTAGCCGTACCATATCGTGCAAAGGTAAGCCCATCCGGCCGTCGGACCAAGGAACGCGGCTAATGGTGAATGTAGGATGTGCCAAGCTTAAGAGCCGAGTTTGGTCACCCGGACGTCGCCATCGCGCTGACTTGTCTTAGTTATTACTATGGTGGCTTAACGAAGGAACAAGTGTTCCAGTGCTTCGATCTTCTCAACAAGCTCGATAATCCTAACATGGAATACGACCAATGGGTCATATCTGGGGAAGACATTCCTGATTGGCTGCAGCAGATTAACGGCGTAAATACGGACGACAACACTCAAGTCGACGAACACCTTGTTCCGCTATACTCGAGGAATACAAGAGTCATAGATTTCTATTTGTCCCAAGTAGTCTTTCCTCGTGCGGCCAAGGAGTTCCCGCATAAACTTTCTACGTCGGCCTGGGATCTGGTAGTAGAAGACAAATCAAATGTGACAACCGGTTTCAGCGGCACGAACGACAACCGGTATCTCCTGCCAACATCAATAACTCAGGAGGATCCCGTCTCCCAGTTGAGCACCAATGCGCTTGTCTTGCAGTACCTTCTCCGGCCAGAAAACAGTCACTATGAGTGTACCGAAGGTAACAACGGCGAACGCGAATCCGCGGAAGCTTTCTTGCAGCGAATAGTCAGACAAGACCCCGAGATACGAGTATTATTGGACGTTGGAGCCCAAATGCTAGAGCTCCAGAATGAAGAGTTGGCGCGACACTGGCTCTCCCTTAAACCACATATCTCCGCAGCTATATTTTTCAACGAATCGGATCACCTCACTGTGCTCACTCAGGATGGAACAATCGAACCACTCACCACATCTCCATTTAATCGGCAGCTGGACAAGTGCATCGTATACCTTGATGACGCACATACACGAGGGACCGATCTGAAGCTCCCTCGTGGGACCCGCGCGGCGGTCACGCTGGGGCCGAAGGTCACTAAAGATAGACTGCTACAAGGTGAGTTTTTAAACAAATGAGAGGGAATTATGCTAAGCGGATGTAGGGTGTATGCGGATGCGGCAGCTAGGGAAGGGACAATCTGTGATGTTCTTTGCGCCAGGAGAAGTCGACCGTCGCATTCGCGACCTTATCCCAAGAGGTCAGAAGTCCGAAGATGGCTTACGCGTAATGGATATACTCCGTTGGGCCATGCAATTTGTGAAGTTCTTTGCACCAGGAAAAGTCGACCGTCGCATTCGCGACCTTATTCCAAGAGGTCAGAAGTCCGAAGATGGCATACGCGTAATCGACATACTCCGTTGGGTCATGCACGAGACCTGCGAAGATATTGCTCACCATCTCCCGCACTGGGCTCAACAAGGGGTCGACCACCACCGGCGGTTTTCGGCGTACAAACAATACCGTTCCACCAGCGACTTAACAGCTCTGAAAGGTGCCTGGTTACAGCGCGAGTCGAGAACCCTGGAAGAAATGTACGACCCGGTTTCGGGGGCACAAAACGCTGGGTTGTACCGGGAAACAGAGGACATGCCATCTCTGCGTGACCGGCTGGATCTTCTTGGAGTAACTCAGTTGGCCGATGTTAGGATGGCGGAAGAGCAGGAGCGGGAGGTGAACCACGAGATTGAGCGGGAGCGTCAGATCGAGCGCCCTCCAAAGGTCGAACCTGCAACGCATAACACCTGCGACGACATCCGCACATTCGTCTCTACCGGAGTACTCCCTCAGCGTTTGACGCACATCATTCCACTGCTTGCACCCACCGAGATCGACAAGGCCTTGGATTCGACAACAGAGTGGTCTCCAACTCCGCTTGCGACGGTTGATTTTGCCACCACGACGAAGTACCGGTACCTCAGTGACGAGCGCCTGACAGATTATCTCCGCCCCGTCAATTGGGTCCTATCGAGCGGATTTGGGAAAGACAGCATCACGATCGTCATTAGTCCACATGATGTGAACGAGCTGCTCCCAATCATACGCAAGAGCGACAAGGTGCGACTGCATATCTACGCACCACGAGTCACTGCCTCCATGCGGTCCTTCTCGGACCTCACATTCCACATCATCCCAGAGCGGCCAGTGACAGGGTGGACACCCCCCGCACACACGCGAACGGAGTTGAATCTGTTTGCGGGCCAACTCTATTTCGACAGCAAAGAGGAATACGAGAGGGTGTGCGTGTTATTTGCGCTACACATGGCACATCCGGGTGCAGAGCAGATCGAGGTCGATGGGTTCGTGCGTCCGGCGTATCGCACGGGCGAAATATCGCCGTTTTCCGTCAGCATGATAGCTACGTTCAAGAGGTTGACGGGGTTGCGAAGGAAAGGGATGGGCTATGACATGACGCACCTTGGACGAGTTTTGGATGCTCGTCCCTTGAGCGCTGACAACGAGTTTATGTCGTAGGTCGAGTCAGAGAACGTGGGAATCACGAGAGTTGTCGCGTATTCAATATTCAATGGTCAACGGTAGAATGTATGAATTCCTGGTTTCGAAAGACGGTATATTTGCTATTTGCTATTTGCTAAGAGAAAAGTCATTGCTTCGAGGAGTTGCGTAAACTGTGAAATCGGAACGAACGCTTCGGATGCACGACTGTTTGCGAAGTAATGTCACGGTACCCACAGCTGTGTCAGATTTCTCTTCGTACTCAATTCGCGATGCATTCTGCACACTTTCGCGACTCTGGAAGTTTGAAAAGTCTCCGTTGTGTGCAACAGATTGCGTCGTCCCTTTGTGCTGCGTCCGTCAGATAGGGAGCGAATTCGGACAATCACCGACAGTGGAAATTAGGAATTATATGTTACTGTAAGCCCCTTATTTCTTTCCTAGAACACCAGCAGTCTCGAACCTGGGAGAACTCGCGAGACAGTTTTTGCTCCTCGACGAGGATTTTTTGTCCAAAACAACGATGTAGCGGCAGTAGGGCCGACCGATGATTGCCTCCGGACGTAGCTGCGAGCCGATGCTAAATCGTGGTCTCTCAGGGTGGGACACTTGGGCCGTGCATCTCAACTCTTTCAGCGAGGAAACACACAGAATATATTGACGAGGCACACACCAAAGAATCAAAAGAGGCTTGCAGGTCGTCACACACGAGCCGAAGGAGACCAAGGACAAGTAGGTGGACGCCGCGTATTCGAAGGAGCCAACAACTGGTCCAGACCCTACGCGTTGAGGTTCTTCGCACCAGCAGAGGTCGACCGTGGCAACGGTCTAGGACATACGCACCGACCCACAGAGGGAACAACAACGATCTGATGCCATCAGGGAATCCCCACATATAAACAGCGCAGTTTTCAAAGAAGAGAAGAAAAAAAAACAGCACACGGTTCAACCTGGGAAAAAATGAAGATATCCGGACGCAAGTTCAGGGTGGTGACTATCGATGACTATCGATGACTAGGGTAACAGACGTACGATCCATTCAAGTGCATGAAGAACACTATATGCCGCGAGCGGATTGAGAGTCAAGTAGAACAGCCCGAGCAGAGGAAAGTATCATCCACGAGAACCCCCAGTTTTTTGCGCTATTTATCCTATTGGCATGGATTCGACGACAAAGTGCTTGATGTTGGCTTCGACACGTTGGTATTTGCCTTTATTTACTCATATTTACCTCAGCGGAGTTTCGTGATTCAGAGCGGAGAGGAATCCCATTTCAGTGGATAAAAGCCTCGGCATGAGTCGCCGGAGCTTCAGGATTGGCCACAATAATATTTAACCTCAGCCTATGACATAGATATCGTTTTGGATCTCGAGATGGTGGCGGGAAGGATGCCTAATGGAGTTATTAGAATCGGTGCAGTATTACGTCGGAGCGAGTGTGAGTGTATGCGCTCATGACGTCCTCGTCGCTGGTCGCTCCACAAGACATCACACTCCACCTCGAAACCCCTATTGCTGGATCCCCTCCCCACTCAATCTCAAATACAATGTCTTTCGTCAAACTCAGCATCTTCGGCACTTCGTTCGAGGTCTATCTCCATTCCTCGTTTCTCATTTCTCGTCTCACCCCTTGATCTATCTCAGGTCACTACAAGATATGTCGATCTGCAACCCGTCGGCATGGGTCCGTCATTTTCTTCTCTCTCTTTCTGATGCTTTCTCATCTCTCAATACAGGCGCATTCGGGCTAGTATGGTACGCATTCTCGTTTCTGGCTTGCCCGACTTCACATCGATGCATACATTGTGCAGCTCTGCAAAGGATCAGCTGACAGGCGCGTCCGTCGCCATAAAAAAAATCATGAAACCCTTCAGCACTCCCGTCCTATCTAAGCGCACCTACCGCGAGCTTAAACTCCTCAAGCACATCCAACACGAAAACGTGAGTCTCTGCACCTCTACCCCCTCCTCCCCATTTCACCAAGCCCGTCCCGCTTTCTTACCAGATCATCAGTCTCAGCGATGTTTTCATCTCTCCCTTGGAGGATATGTATGTCATCCTCCTCTCTCTCCCCACGCCATCATGCTTACTGCATCAATCTTATCAGCTATTTCGTGACTGAACTCCTCGGAACTGATCTTCACCGACTACTTACTTCTCGACCATTAGAGAAGCAGTTTATTCAGTATTTCCTATACCAGATCTTGGTACGCCTACCTTGTCGATGTCCATCTTATACGCTTTTCTTAATTCTCCCACTCAGCGCGGGCTTAAGTATGTGCACTCGGCAGGTGTCGTCCATCGCGATCTCGTAAGGACCCACTTAACTCTTGCGTTCTTCTCTCCCTCATTTTCCGCCATTAGAAACCAAGTAATATCCTTGTCAACGAAAACTGCGATCTAAAGGCGCGGACGCATCCTTTCTGGTACTCCATGGCTGACAACTCTGTAATTTAGATTTGTGATTTTGGTCTTGCCCGAATACAAGATCCGCAGATGACGGGCTACGTGTCGACTCGCTATTATCGCGCTCCAGAGATCATGCTCACGTGGCAAAAGTACGACGTCGCAGTAGACATCTGGAGTACGGGGTGCATCTTTGCCGAGATGCTCGAGGGAAAGCCTCTCTTCCCTGGAAAGGATCGTACGTTTTCATTTATTTATTTTTTAGAAATCCCGTCTCTGAGTTGGTTACGCAGACGTGAACCAATTCTCGATCATCACTGAGCTGCTCGGCACCCCACCCGACGATGTAATCGAGACCATTTGCAGCGAAAACGTGCGCAGACCCTTATCTCCTACGTTCGCTTGCGTGCTAATCGGTGGTGTGGCTTAGACTCTCCGCTTTGTGCAAAGCCTTCCAAAGCGCCAGCGGGTGCCATTTAGCGAAAAACTGCGGTGCAACGACGAGAGCGCGCTAGATCTGCTCGAAAAAATGCTTGTGTTCGATCCCCGTAAGCGAATCAATGCGACCGAGTGTCTCTCCCACGAGTACGTTTCACCGTACCACGACCCAACGGACGAGCCCGTTGCTGCAGAAAAGTTTGATTGGAGCTTCAACGACGCTGATCTTCCGGTTGATTCATGGAAAGTGATGATGTACGCGGAGATCCTCGGTACGTACCTCCTCTAAGTTACGTGGGTTATGTTCGTGTACCGATCCGTGGATCTTAAGAATTCCATGAAGTGACGACAGACTCAACTGTGCCCAATGGCACCGTCCCAGAAGGCGCGCTTGCGGTCTCGGCTGACCGCTTCGTGACTACCGTTACCGATAGCACTGCGGCTGCTGCCGCGCCGACAGCAGCTTCAGCAACTACTACCAATGGTGCTGCTACTACGACTACTACCACCACCAGTGTGACCACGACTACCACATCCTCGTCAGCGGCTCCATCAGCTACTGCAGCAGCTGGAGTAGCTGCGACAGCAACCAAGTAGCAGTGCCCCGCGTGGCAATTATGACAAGAAGAACAAGGGATATCCTGTACGTATGTAATTGCGCAATGTGATGTCTGTATGCTATGCAGCTGGCGTATACACGATACTGTCAATGCTTTTTTTCTTTCTTCCATTTCTTTTTTTAGGACAATAGTCGACCTCTGGGGCCAGTGTAGAGGAGTAGAGTGCTTGTGGCGCGCGTACGACTTACGATACACGGTTAATTGCATGTATAATACGCCACGAGAGGGGTGCACCGCGCACATCGATTTTGTAGCTTTGTTACGCAATACATGCGCTTGACGGACTCATCACTGCGCTAAACAATTGCCGCCTGGCTACTATCCTTTTAGACCCCTCTGGTAGATGCACTGCCTAACTGGGATCCCGCATCGCAAAGTCCGAATCCAGTAAGCCCACTTGAGGCGGCGGTAATTTCTTACTTTTCGCTTTTTGTGGATACCGTGACCGTCTGAGAGTCGGAAAACAGAACAACAACATGATGCCATTATGGCGCTTTTCTTGCGACTTCTCGCTTAGACGCTGCAGCACAAACGGGCCTACTAGTTCCCATAAAAACCTGGGTAAGGGCTGTCTCGTGCAACACTTCTCACCCCAACCGCTATTCGACAACCAGCATTTTTTGTGACCGTACCAGTTCACCTGCTGGGAGTACGTCTTCCACAACGAGCGCGCTGGATTCCCCGGCACGTTAGCCGACGCCAGTCTTTGGACCACCTCCTGCGAGCAACTCATCATTACCGCTGACAACTCCGCAAGTCACTGCAGATGGCTCCGGTATCCCAATGACCAGGCGGAGTTGCGCCGCGAACGGCGCCCACGACGAGACACCAGATACGATGTAGAACTCGTCACGCAAGATCGACCTCTTCGAGCCCATTCCTAGTCCCGTGCCAGCGCCCTCATGCATCGCGCTATTGGCAGTCGTGGGCCCATCTACTGCAGGGTCGAGCGAAAGGGTAGCTGGGAAGAAGCGAAAGCGCGAGGACGACACATCTTTGCGCAGCGCCGCCGGTGAAGCACCTGTCAACCGTTCTAGTTCTGAATGTGACGAGCTCGAGCGAAGAAAAAGTAAGAAGGATACAACGATTTCGACAGAACGCATATCCATTCCGGAGAGTTTTCTCAGAGTGGTACGCTTGAGTATCTTCGGGGAGCCATCTTTCGAAGAACGTCGGTTTGAGGTCGAGCAGATGAAGAACCTCTTCCGGGGTGGGGCTACTTAACCTCCTTGACATCGTTTGGTAAATGTTGTTTCGGTTGTTTGGCCTACGCCGCATGGACCATTGTCTCTTTTTACATAACGTCATTCGATGTGGTTGGTTAACTGGAATTTTGTCAGCGGTCCTTGACCGCGCATGACTCTTGATTGAGTTCCATCATCTGTATGGCATTTAAGAAGCGCAAAAAGTAGTAGCCCACCGCGAGGGTCGAACTCGCAGCCTTCAGATTATAGTAGAGGCGCCAACAAGACTCCTTCCCGTGTAAGAGACTGATTATGCCTCACGTGTTTTCTCCCAGATCCACCTTCCCTTTTAACGCGACTTCGGCGTAGGAGGGTAGGTGTGGGAAAGAGCACGTGTCCCTTACGCGACGGGAAAGAGTCTGATTGACACCTGTCTAAGAGTCTGACGCTCTATCCGATTGAGCTAGGCGGGCATTGACTTCGATTGTAATGTGGGAGCTATCATCTTATGACAGAATGAGTGTGAGTCAAGGGGGGTCCGGACCGTGGTTCCGTGACCCGAGGCTGGGGGGGGGGGGTCAGCCGAAAGTCGTTAAAAAAATTTACTTTTTGGGCGTCTGGAAGGCCGGCCCGTTGATCCGTTGGGTTCGTTCACTATTCGTTCGTTTCGAACTCACTCATGCCACCCTTTTTCGCGCCTCTTTCCCTTAGCTCCCACACCTGCCACCACCATTCTTGCGACACCCATCAGGAAGAGGCAGCTGACGACGAGCTGGGCAGAAGCCCAATGACCAAGATAAGTTTTTTTTTGTGTTTAATTTCTCGCTTTGTGTTTAATTTCTCACCAAGTCCTTCCTCGTCTCTGTACTAGTATTAGCTGGGCTACCTCCCTCTCACGGAAGCCCGCAGTCACTGCCGCAGTGCCACCCCATCACGGCGCACAAGACATCGCGCCTCACAACGCGCTTGCCATGCCTCTCGCCAGCACTTGCAAGAGGTGCTCCCCATACCATCCCACTTCCGTCTTACCGCACGCAAGCCCGTGGTCACCACATCTACCTTTCTCCATGCAAGTCCGCCACTACCGCCACCCCGTTACAGCGTGCAAGACCTGTCATGACATCGCGCTGCGACGCTATCGCAATGCCACGCCACGACGCCATCAGGCCCATCACAACAGCGTGCAAGCCCCCACAATGCCACAACGCAGTGTCGACGCTGCACAGGATCCCACTGCAACATCAACTTAACACGGCTGTAAGTCCCGCCTGAACACGACGACGATGGTCCAACGGCCAGGCCATCACAGTGATGTCAGTATGGCAGTGACGACAACGACGCAGAGACGATGACTGCGATCACAATGGAGCAAGTAGGACTGCGACCACGGAAACGCAAAGTGACGAAAACGACAACGGTTATGAGGCCGACAACGAGTCCACGACCGCGACAACGGAAGGCGATACGACGTCATTGCCCTTGGTCCCCCTGACTTCCTCACTTTCACACGCGTCTCTTGCGTACGGCACACCCACCACCGGAGCGCCTCCACGAGCTGGTCCTCCCGTCCAACAACACCGAGCGGCAGAGCGATCTCACGCCGGCGGCCATATGCCTTGCGCGCGAGCTCCTCCGTCGCCTCCTCCAGTACGCTGCGCAAGCGGGTTATACCTAGCACAGTGTAGATAGTTTATTGCTGAATATACAAATATTCTTTTACCCCATTGCTGCCAATTGCCCCTCGTTGCTGCGCATCGTCCATCCCTGAGCCATTCGACCGTGCATGCCTCCAGATGATGCACAACGCATGTCACTATTTAATAGCTAAGGGCGCGAGTGCAGCCTGTTTGGAAATGTAAAAGTTGCTGTTAGGCTGCGCGCGAGTGTGGCATGTTCGGAAGTGCGAAAGGTAAACAACAGTCCCAGTTCCATATTTGGATAAAATTTCCTTTTTTGGGGGTTCACCGGGGGGGGGGGGGGGGGGGGGGTGAGGCTCGGCCCCTTAAAAAAATTTACCGACCCCGTGCGATTTTAAAATTTGCTGACCCCCCTTGGTGTGAGTGTGAGTTAGGCCGGGCCGGGAACAACGAGCCGGCTCCCGGAATAAGAGTGGCTTGTTGGATCTTGGACCTGCATCTGACACTGACATGGTACCAGGTGCGGGGTCAACACAGAGGCCACGACGCCCGACTGCGTTTGAAGTGAGCTTCCCGAACGAGCTTAGCGGGGATAAAGATGATGGAGAAGAGGGAGAAGAGGACGAAGACGCAGTCAATGAGGGGGACAAGGAGCAGGTTTCTCTACGGGGCAAACGCAAGCACGACTCTACTGCAAGATCTGACGGTCCTGTGCGTTTTGCTCTCGTCTCGTCTCCTTCGGTGCCACTCACCTCAGATGGGAAGTGTAGCCTGCGAAACGCCGCAACCCTCACCCTCTACCCGGTCTCGTAGAGGAGGGTGAGGAGAAGGAAATGTATTACACCCCACGCCCAGACGAGCTCCCCGAGTCGGCGCCAGACATCGCCTTCCTCCTCGGCGAGGACGACGCGCCAAACCCGGCCGGAGAAGGGGACGACGCTGGGGAGATGGACAAAAAGCCCGTGCGCGTGTTGCACGACTGGTCCGTTTTTGACGCGCGTCCGCGCCCGAAGAAGCGCGGTGAACTTGCGCTCCACATGCTCCCGCTCGACGCCCTCGACACGCCATCGTCCGGGTGCGCGCCGGAAGGTGCGGGCGTGGCGGCGCCGCTGTTCGAGAACGATGAAGATGCCGGGCAGGAGGACGATGGCGATTACGACGACGACGGTGAGGGAGAGGATGAGGCAAAGGCAGTGTCGGTGCGCTTGAGGCTTGGTGCGCTGCTGCGGTACACGATCGACTATACCAAGAGTGACGAGTACGTCCCTCTCTCTCCCTTGTCTCCTACGCGTCGCTCATCGGTGGCAGCCCAATATTCATCGAGACCACCACGGCGTGGTACATCCTCGGGGTACCCGCGCGAGAATATCGCGCGTACTATGCGCCGTTCTTCCGCGCGCACAAGATCGCACAGGCGCTCATGTGTGCGCTTGTCTGCGACCCCGATATGTCGCTCGAGGCATTTGTCAACGAGCTCGAAGCGAGCGTCTGCTCGATGGCGCTAGGCAGCCGCGGCACGTGCACCCCGCGCGACTTGCAGGATGCCGTACGTTGCCTTACGCCACATAGTCTTGTCTTGACGCGTCTGCCCCGGTAAGATCCCCGCAATCCATGCGGCCCTTGATACGCTCGACGAACCCACTTACCGTGCCCTGCGCGGTGCCCCGCTCCTTCAATTAATCCTCGACGTTCCCGGCTCGGAGAGGGGCGCTGCCTCTCTGCCCATGCGGCGCACGCATATGCGCCAAGGCCAGGGCCCGCGCGTATCCTCGCGCCGTGCGCCGTTCCGTCTCCTCCCAGCAACAATGGGGAACCTTGACCTCGCGGTTCTGCGGCCTGAGAATCAGCGTCCGACGCACGTTACGCCGCGCATCGCCGAGCTCGCCGCGGGCCTGTTCCGCGAGCAGCTCGTCGTTCTTGGTCGGCGACCGTCGGTTGCGCCGGGGACGCGGAGGCGAATTGGGGGAGGAGGCTTGGGTGGGAACTCCAGGGAAGAGTGGAGCAACTTGCGACGCGCGGTCGCTATGGCGCTGTGTCCCGAGGGCACGCAGAGCGTCGAGGCGCCAACGCGCTGGCGCCTACACCCGCGTCAACCATTCATGCACTGCGTGGGGCTGGTGGACGTGCGTGGGCAGGTCCCGAAAGCGCTGTTCAAGGTGCGTTGGCGCTCAAGCCCCGGATTGATTAATGCGAACGCTCTTCGTGTATAATAGGTCGGGGACGTCGTACTCGTGCCCATTGGCGAGGACGAGACGAAGCGGGGGCATGTGCCCGTCCCATTGCCTCTGACGCCGGATGCCACGCCGCGTGACTCACGGCTCTCGGATTACTTCTGGTGCGCACGCGCTTTTTGCCTCTCGTTTGTGTAGTGAGCCCGGACGGGAATCGCCTTGTACAGGTTCGGTCGCGTCGTGCACATCAATGGCCAGGACGAACGGGTGCATATACAATGGTTCGATTACGCACCCAACACGTTCCTCGACGACATCGGGGACCCGCGCGAGCTGTTCCTCACGCCTCTTTGCGATACCCTACCTCTCGTCGCGCTCTGCGGCACCGTTCCCGTCGCAGACTTCTCCGCACGTGCGTCGGTGCCCGACGACTATGACGGGTACTTCTTCCGCTTCGTGTACGACAAGACGGACGCGTCGTTCTCAGAGCCGCTGCCCACGCCGCCGCACGCGGACCCGCCGTACAACTGCACCGTCTGTGCGCGCCGCGAGGAGGAAGAGATCGAGGCGCACGGACGCGTCGTGCGCCGTGCTGGTGGTGTCGCAGGCGTTGCTGTGCATGGCACGACGTTTCACGTTGGTGACTTTGCACTTGTGCGTGCCGAGGAGGGCCCCTCGCGTATCGCGCAGCTCGTTGGGGTGTTCACGAGCGACCCGGTGTGGGTCAAGTTGCAGCTGCTTGGGCGCGTGTCCGACCTCGCGGATCTATTACCACCTGACGAGCTCCGCGACGAGGTACGCCTTCTTCCGTTCCGCGTACTCGCCTCTCTTTCCTGAGTGCTTGGCGTCTGTGCAATGCTCGCAGCGCCATTTGTTCTTCACAGACGAGTTCGAGGAGGCACCGGTTGAGAACCTGCTCGCGCAATGCTACGTCCTACATCATGATCTCATCTTCGACATGGATCTCTGGGCGACGCTCGGCCCCGCGCACTTCTACTACCGCTACCGTTTCGCGCAGCGCCGGCCCGCGTCGTGGGACGAGCGCGTGCCGCTCGCAGAGGACGCAGGCGTCGGGTGCTCGACGTGTGCGTTTGCGTTGCAGACGCGCCTCGCGGAGGCTGTTGCTTTCGAAGAGGAGGCACAAGCGCGCAAGCTACGCGTGCTTGACGTGTTTGCAGGTGCAGGCGCGATGAGTCTCGGAATGGAAAGCGCCATGAGCGGGATGAAGACGACGCACGCGATTGAGCTGGGGCCCAGTGCAGCGAGGACGTTCAGGTGCGAAGCCCCGTTTTTTTTTTTGCGATTCTTTTGGAGATCGTTGGTTGGGCAGACGCAACTCTCCAGGAACGATCGTGTACAACCAGTGTGCAAACGAGGTGCTGCGGTATGCGGTCAAGTCGCACCGCGGCTTACTCGTGGACGACGACGTGCCGAAGGACATTTATGACAATTCGCCATTACCGCCGTCGCCACGGCCAGGCGACATCGACGTGATCGTGGCTGGCTTCCCCTGGTGCGTGTCGTGGGCCGTGCTGCCCGCGCCAACCGCACCTGCTGACGCGCAAGGGGACCACCACCCCGCCACGATCAGCCAGCCGCACTCGCAGCTGAACATGTTCCAGAAGGCAAACGACGTGAAGAGCAACCTCATTCTCAACCTCCTCTCCTGGGTCGACTTTCTCGAGCCCCCGTACTGCGTGTTTGAGAACGTGCGTGGGTTCTTGAGTTATAACCTCCGCGCGGTGCAGCTCGACGAACACCGCACCGCTGGCGGGATCAGCATGGGCGGCCTCAAGTTTCTCGTGCACGCCATGCTCGCGATGAAGTACGTGCTTTCCATCCTCCGCCCCGGTGCCGTAGCTGAGGGCTCCTCGCCCTCCGCAGCTACCAAGTTCGCTTCTGCCTGCTACAGGCCGCTCACTACGGCACGCCGCAGACGCGCGTGCGCTTCTTCCTCTTCGCGGCCCGGCGCGGGCACCCCCTCCCCTCAGCCCCGCAGCCGACGCACGACTTCCCACGGACGCACCGCCTCGAGGTCCACTTCCCGAACGGCGACATCGCGCGCGCAGTACACGCCGAGGCGGGCACCGCGCCCTTCCGCTTCGTGTCGACCGACGACGCCATCAGCGATCTACCGCGCTTTGACTGGTGTGTGTCCTATCTCCCCTCCGACCCCACGTTGTACTGATTGGGATCTCCAGGAAAAATCCGAGCTTGAACCGCCTGTCCGCGCAGAAGCGCGCAGACGCGCGCGAGCGCGCGGAGCGTGTGCCGGCGCTGAGGTGTGACCAGACGAAGAAGCACATCGGCTTCGAGGGCCCCGTCTCTGGCGCAGGGCTGCGCTATCACCATGCGCCGCGCACGTCGTTCCAGGCGTGGTGCCGCCGCCGGCGCACGGAGGACCTGCAACATTTCACGCGGGCGCTAAAACCCGCGACTGTCGAACGGTGAGCGGACCTTCCCCCAGTCCTTACATGGTAAATTTTTTTTATCGTTGTTGCGCAGCGTCGTCAATATTCCGTTGATCGCTCGTGCGGACTATCGTTGTGCGTGCCCGTTTTACTCCTTCCTCCCCCGCATTGGTATGCACGCATTCGCTGAGTATGTGTGCGTGTAGCGCTGGAGAAGGAGCACTGGGAATGGCAGTTCTCCGATCCTGCCTCTGCAATCGCGAGGAAAGGCTTTCGACCAGGTACGAGGCACTTCCTCCGACGAATGAGCGAGCACAGACCTTCTTCAAGGGCTCTATGGGCGACTGGATAAGGACTTCGTCTTTCAGACGACGGTGACGAACGTCGAGCCGACCGCCAAGCAGTCGCGCGTTTTGAATCCCTATGTACGCGGGCATACCCTCCCTTCCTATTTAACCCCTTGATATTTTCTGTTTCGCAGTGCCATCGCATGGTCACTGTCCGCGAACTGGCGCGCTCGCAGGGCTTTCCAGATTCGTTTGTCTTTCATTCGATCAATGACGACGTCGTGACGGTGCGCCGAATAACAAAAATATCATTCCTGCCAGCCTTGACATACCCCCTATATTAGATGCACAGGCAAATAGGAAACGCGGTTCCCTGGCCCGTTGCTGCTGCGATCGGACGCGAGCTGCGTGAAGCGCGGCTGAAAAAATGGCGCAAGGACCGGCAGGATGCTATGGTCATTGAATAACTCGATCAGGCTGTTTTGTTTCTTTACCATGAATGTGGACTTTTGGATCTTACACATATACTATTGTTAGTAGTGTTGCAACACTTATAGATACATTACTCTACATCAACTTGAACACTGATGGCCACCCTGATAACAATTATTTTACCAATGGAAAGCCTACTGGTAAGGTTAAGGGCGACGGCCGATGATAGGAGCGGTCACGTGTCAGTGGCCGCGAGAATGTGCTAAGTCGAAAAGGGAGAGTACGAAAATGGGCACACGGGGGATTCTTGGGGGGATTAGATGGATTCGTTACATTCCTAGGGCCCATTCAGGGCTTGTTATATACATACAAGTACAATAATATGAAGCACATTTTCAAAACGATTGAAAACGCGTGAGTAAGAAGCTCCTTGGTCCTACTTGTACAATACTCACTGGCAGTGGTATCTAGAACGTTTCTTGTGATATTTAAGACCATCAGAGACAACAAATCACGGGATCGTCACAGAAATATGCTGACTCATCGTGTTCACAAGCTCAGCTCCGAATCGGTCCGAGTCGGCCCCTGTCGTGTGCGGCAAATTTAGTTCGGACGCGTCGTGTGCATAACTGGCGATCGCTCAATATTGTCATCTGGTACATACAACGCGCAAAGACTGATTCGTCTGCGTACTCTGTATCGTACAGCCGAAGCAAACAGCGGGAAAAGGAAGGAAAATCAAGGGTCTGTAGACCAAGCTGTAGACTGTGCTATCACACGTGTCTTTTGGGAACCAGCCGAAGGCGCAAAGGATCCGACGAAGGGATGAGGCGCCGTTAGGCTACGCTGGGATCCCTTCGGGTGTCGGAGTCCCTAGCTATTGGGAGTGCGGCGCCGTGACCGTGGTGGAGGGTGCGACGGTGTCTGGGCGCGCACGAAACCGTGCCGGGTAATGAGATCGCCAAGTTCGTCAGGTGTTAAAGAATAATACCAGACGTGTGGGGCTTTGCCCGCGACTCTAAAGTGTTCGCTTCTGAGGTGTCGTCGGAATAGATCAGACTGTCCCAGCGTACACTCGAAGTTGTCGCAATACGAGCACAAGAGTCGATCTCCGTGCTCGTCTAGAAGGTGGAGATTGAGTTCATTCTTCTCTCTGAAACTGGCACGACAGATGTGGCATTGGTTAAATGGCACATTAACTTGAACGGGGTGGCCTGAGCGAGATCGTGACGTGATGAACGACAGTAGACCGTCCCACGACGGTTCATTCATCGCCATAGGGTTCTCAATATGAAGGTGACGCAGAGAAGGTAGAACAGTTGCGTGCCCCCCCTCGAGTAGACCCAGAGCACACAAGACGGCTGTCGTAAGTTCGTCAGCCACCCGAAAGTCTGTCGCACCGCCAAACGCGCGGATAAATTCCAGCCATTGTTCGCCATCCGCGTCATCCTGCACACTTGACGATTGGGTCATATTGGTGCGTGGATTGTTTACACTGAATTGGAGTGGGGAAAATTGGTCACAAACTTGGGCCATCGAGGTCAACTGCCAGTCTAACTGCTTGCACGATATTTGTAATCGGAGTGGTGTTGGAGTACTTGAGTTGACAAAGAAGGTGGAGATGGCATCCGCGGAAATTTGGACGTCTGCTCGACTGAACGGCGTCTGTATTCCTGTCCGTTCCACGAATCGCCCAAGTTGTGAAGCGTCCATCGTGGGTTGGCTAAACAATGTGATATCAATATCCCCAAGAACAGGTGCATCGATTCTAGCCACGAGACTGTCCAAGTACTTGCTAGTTCCTCGATATTTGAGGAACGCGAGAGCGGGGAGAATAACACGTTCCCCTGATGGTGGAGGTAAGCTGAGGTAGTTTCGGCGGGGTGGGAGGGAAAGGAAATGGAGTGAAAGTGTTCGAAGATGGGTCATCCCGGACAACGCATTCGCAAATGCTTCTGGGGAAAAATACCCAGTACTGGGAATTTCGTGGAGCTGAATATCAACGAGGTCGTGGGAGGGTGAAAGTAGTTGCGGCAACGAGGGAAAGGCGATCCTGGTCGAGTGAAGAGTGTGGAGGCGAGCACCCCACCGAAAGGTGCTAGAGAGGGTCAATTGCACGTTATCTCTGGACAGAAGAAAAAGCTCTTCTAATTCCAAAAATGGCTCGGAGATTGTGGAAAGACTCTGCAGGAGCGAGTATGTGGCGGTGAGGCTGATGGAGCTAACGCGACCAGGTTGCTTCAGTGCGGCAATGATATTGTCGTCGTCCTCTGGAGCCGGCGGATCGATATTTGGGAACCCCCCGTACTCCACGATGACAGGAAGGGCTGGCCAGTAATCTATATTTTTCAAAACAGGCGTTCCATTCGTACAGTAGAGTCGAAGCTTTAAACCCAGAGGCGATGCAAATACGATTTGTCGCCATCTTTGGCACACCCACGCGAGCGTAGGCCAAGCTCGCGGAGCGAAATCCAGGCAATGACGAAATATGTCGAGAAAGATGTTATCGGAGAGCATCTCAATCGTCGCCTGCAGAAAAAGAGTTCCTATTCCAAACGAATTAGCGAATGGTGGTGGTACCGGGAATACGTCGTACGTAGTTCATTGACGTGGAATAGTCGTTCATATTCCACCACTATAGGACGGCTAGAGAGCCGACGTGAGACCATAAATGACACGACGGCCTCTCCCAATGACGCGTGACGTTGCCCAGGCTGGGGTGTGTAGAGCACGTGCAAGGGACGCAGCATCTGCCTATCCGGTAGTTGCAGATCACGCACGATGTTCGTCGAGTGATTCCAATCGAGATGAAACCATTTTACACCTGTGAATGAGTTGAAAAGGTCCCGCCATCCATTATAATCACTATCCCCCCGTCCCAATTGTCGCGTCGTACTGATGCATAGATCTTCCACATTGAAAAGGGAATTGGAAAGATGAGCGCAGACTCGTGTCATGAATAATAGCTGCTCGCTCAATGGTTCGCAGAATAATTGCAATTTAAGGCAAGGAGAAGTTCCTGGCTGTATCAAGGAGATGGAGATGGCGCGCTCAGAAGAGAGAATGTGTGCTCGACGGTGTGACTTGTGTATTTCTATCCGATCGATGAATTTGCGGAGTTCTGGAAAACTGATGGCGTTTTCATTTAAGAATGCGAGTTCGATGGAGATGGCGCGCTCAGAAGATAGAATGTGTACTTGACGGTGTGACTTGTGTGTTTCTATCCGATCGATGAATTTGCAGAGTTTTGGAAAGCTGATGGTGTTCTTATTCAAAAATGCGAGTTTGATATCCCCGAGACGAGGAGCATCGATTCTGGCTACAAGGCGTTCCAAGTACGGGGAGGTTCCTCGAAAATCAAGGTGGGTAAGAACAGGAAGAATTGCACGTCCCAAGGACAGTGGGGGTGGCGCATGGCAATGGGCGGTATAGAGCAAATGAAGTGAAAATGATCGAAGCTGGGCCATCCTGGACAAGGCGACCGTGAGCACTTCTGGTGATAATTGCCAAGAAACGAAACCTTCGTGAAGCTGAAGGTCCACAAGATTCCTGGAAGAATAAAGAAGCCGAAGGAGTGCAGGAATCGCGATCCCAGTCAAATGGAGACGACGAAGGCGTGAACCCCACAGAAAAGTGCTGGGCAAGGTCAGCTGCGCGCCATCCAGAGGAAGAAGAACGAGGTCTTCCAATTCGCAAAACGGCATCGTGATTGAGGATAACTTTTCCAGAAGTGAGCTAGTGACAGTAAGGCTGATAGAACTGACAAGACCGGACCGCATAAGTGCGGCCATAATGTTGTCCTCGTCCTTGGGAGCTGGGGGACCGAGCTCTCGAGAGCCTCCGTACTGCACGACGATAGGCATGGCAGGCCAGCAGTGTAGAGTCTTCAATACAGGCCTCCCGTGCGTACAGAAGATTCGAAGGTGTAGAGTCCCCTGAGATGCAAATACGATACGTCGCCATCTGCGACATATGTGGACAAGCCTTGGCCATTGTTGTGGAGAGACATCGAGATAATAACGAAATACGTTCAGAAGGACATTGTCTGAAAGCTCCCCGATCGTGACTTGTCGAGAAAATGAAAAGGTTAGCTAGAGACGCAGGTATTAGCGGAAGATGCACCTCTCCCTCTGGCAAAGAGTTCTGTTGGCGTGGTAATAGGTTGCGGGTGCGGTACGTATCGGACACGGGTATGTGTAGTGGGATATCTGCAACATTGACTGTCACGTTGAGCGGAAGTGAAGACACTAGTAGATCACTTACTCTAGAAAGGGCATGAAGAGAGAACGAAAGGGAGCAGCTATTGCTGGCGTACTGGGGCCGTATCTATATGTCCCAATACTGCGGTGGCCAGCCAGTGGTTCGGACCCGAACCACACCAGACTGCACTCCGGGTTCAGTTCGGCCTGGGGTGCTCTGAGATCTGGGTCCAGACCCTGGCATCCCTAAAAGGTAGCGCTATCTAGGAGTTTGTTGGAGGGCATCCATTAGCAGGTTCGCTTCCAGGCTGGAGGGCAGGCGAGGCCTGTGCATGAATGGCAGGTTGGTTTTTTTGGCTGTTGCATCGCTGAACTAACAATACAGTAGTACCCATTCACTGTTGTGGAGAATTCAATATCATGTATACCATTTAGCTCTCCCATATAATAATACTAGGCGGCGGCCTCGGTGTCCTCTTCAATGTCCACTAGCTCCCTGCCCTCTTCCACCATCTCGCCCTTTGCGCACCCGACGGCCTTGACCACCCCGTCCGCCGGCGCGCGCAGCACTGTCTCCGTCTTCATGCTCTCGAGCACGACGACCGCCTGGCCCTTCTCCACACGCTGGCCAACCGCGACGCGTACCTCAACGACAAGGCTCGGCATCGGCGCGCGCAGCGCACCCCGCGCCACCGTGTGCGCGTCCGCACTCAGCTCCTCGGCCCACGCGGGCGCGCGCCGCAGCACCGTCGCGGCGTGCGACCCGCTGAAGATGTGCAGCCGCTCGGCGCCGGCGGAGCCGTGGGGCTGCGGGACGATCGTCGCGCGCGTCAGGGCTCCCGCGAGCGTCGCGGAGAGCGCGGTCGGGCTGGGGAGCTCGGCCGACACGCCGCGGAACTCCACTGGCGCAAGGGCCTTCGTGGGCTGTACGGCGACGTCGTATACTACGCTGCTGTCGCTGGCGGTCGGGCGCGTGGATATGTGGACGGAGACGGCGGTGCCGGTCTCGGTTTCGAGGGCTATGGTGCGCGTATGGACGTCGCCGCCGAAGCGGCGCGCAGTTAGGCGCACCCAGGGCGTCGCATTGGGTGTTGACGGTGGTTGGTCGCGCAGGGCTAGAAAGAGGGCGGCTTGAGCCAAAAGCTCAGCGGAGGGCTCGGCAAGAGGCGGAAGTAGCCCGTCGCGATGTCTCTGTGTGGTATTTGTAAGAACATTGTTGCTAGAAAGAGGAAGAAGACAATCAATACCGGAATAAAACCGGTATCAACCTCGGCTGCAATGAAGGCAGGGTGGCCCGCGAGCGCGCGGAGGAACGCGATGTTCGTCGACACGCCGACAACCTGATACTCTTCTAGCGCGACCCGAAGCGCCCGAAGCGCCTCTGTGCGGTCTGTGCCGTGCACGACGAGTTTGGCGATCATTGGGTCATAAAACACACCGATTTGAGCGCCGGTACCGAAGCCCTGTTCGACACGCACAGAGGGTGTAGCAGACACCGTCGATACTGGCGGAGCGAAGACATGTGTTGGGACCGGGGTCGAGAGATGGACAAGGCGACCTGAGTCAGGCAGAAAGTCGTTACGCGGGTTCTCTGCATAGATGCGCGCCTCAAAGGCGTGGCCGACCATGGGGATTTCGGATTGAGAAAGCGGTAGCGGATTGCCAGCAGCCACCTGGTCAATCGAAAGTTAGCTCAAGTCACGAGCCGCAACCGCTGTGCGTACCTCAAGCTGCCATTCTACGAGGTCAAGACCCGTAATCATCTCCGTGACCGGATGTTCAACCTGCAGTCGGGTGTTCCTATAAGACGGGTGCTTAGTCCTGACAGAATTGCCTCGAGAACAGCCCATACATCTCCATAAAATAGAACTTGTCCGTATCTTTATCAAAGATGAATTCAACAGTGCCAGCACCAACATAATTGACAGCTTTCGCCGCGGCAACTGCTTTGGCACCAAGATCTGCGCGCAACTCAGGTGATAGTCCCGGCGCTGGTGCCTCCTCGATGATCTTCTGATTTCGCCTCTGCACAGAGCAGTCGCGCTCCCAGAGAGATACTGTGCTTCCTGCAGTGTCGGCAAATACCTGGACCTCGACATGCCTTGGTCGCTCGATGAACTTTTCCACCAGGACATCAGCATTTCCGAATCCCTTGAGCGCCTCACGCTGAGCAGATTCTAGCGCATCCAAGAAGGCAGAAGCACCGTGGACCGTGCGCATGCCCTTACCACCACCACCATGGACAGCCTTGATGAGAACGGGAAAGCCTTGACAGACGAGCGAAATGAGGTCGTTTCGAAGTAGGCAGAAGATGTATAAATACCTATTTTTTCCGCCTCTGAGAGAAGATGGCGTGGATCTTGATTGGCGCCATGGTATCCGGGGACACATGGCACGCCAGCGTCTATAAAGTCAAGAATCGCAAGTGAAGTCTAATAATCAGCAACATTGGTGACACAGCAGGACACAAGACACCATACTTGTCATGATAGTCTTGGATTCGCTGATAAAGAAATAAGCTCACATTACGAGTAAGATGAAATACGCAAGTCACCTCTTAGATCCCATACTGATGATTGCACTGGCAGGAGGGCCAATGAAAGTGATGCCCTCGTTGGCGAGTTGCTCCGCAAAATTTGCATTCTCGCTGAGAAAGCCATACCTGAAATGCGGGTCATTAGTAGTCAAGAGACGACAACAAGCCAATGAACTCAACCCAGGATGTACCGCCTGCAGCAGAAATGAGTATATGTACTATATCCAACCTGGGTACACACGCTACGTACCTGTGCGCCGCTACGACGGCATACCTCTATGATCTTGTCTATTCTTAGCTGCGAGAGTTGACCATATACTCAAGGCGACAAATTCGTTGCACACTCACATAGCTCTCAGAGGATGGAGCAGGGCCTATACAGAAAGCTTCGTCTGCCTGAAAGCACAGTCGGTTGGTCGAGCGTCGCAAGGTATTATCAATAACTCACTATCTTTACATGAAGGGAATCTGCATCAACTTCGCTATATACAGCAACCGTGCGAATGCCGAGTTTTTTTGCTGTACGAATGACACGACACGCAATTTCTCCTCTAGAATACGATAAGAACAAAGTCACACCAAGATAGTTCCTTCTCACCGATTGGCTATAAGTATCTTGTCGAAATGAGGTTTGCGAACGAGAAATGACCCTGTGTATGCGCCTAATCAATCGTCGGGACCTATAAGAGGGTCCTGTATATGTACCTGAAGGTGTAGCGAATCCACGCACTCCGGTTGTTGGTCCCACAATCTTCTGCTCTGAACGCGATGACAAGGTCCGCGCCGCCCTGAAGACTAAGTGAGAAGTGGTTGCTGGAAAACGTATGCGATTGGAGCGCTGCGCCACACGAGAGATTATACGTGTGTTTCGCGAGGGAATCATAAGTCTGGGGGGTCTGGGATAAAGGATTGGATTGTATGCTCATGGTCCGACCGCTTCTAGCTATAAGCTCCAGGGTCCGGAGATATCCTGGTCAGGTGATCGAGTCGCTAAGCTATCGACGATCCGGTTTCCCCGGTAGGCGACTATTGGCTGTGTCATCCCTCACTGGGCATCATCCCACCATGTTCTTCTATTGAGCGCACCACTCTCCCGACACCATCGCTCATCAAGATATGCGTTCCGCAATTCGAGCTGACTCGTTCGACCAATACTTTGATACCAACGAGTAGCTATTCTTCCTCTGTTTCTTTCTATTCTGGTTATTAACTACTTCTCTCGTTCAGGCCATGGCAGTTCACTGGTACCAATTTCTTTTCACACAGCGTATTTCTATGTCTCACCTTTACGACTAGTCCTCCGGTCCCAGAACATGGGAATGCTGCGTCCAGAGAAATCCTGGCGGCCCATTATCACCTTAGAAGTTGACGGTCAGCATAAGCACGAAGTCATGCTCGGCGTCGACGGCCAGAACCCAAATCAGAGAGACACATTACTTCTGTATGCTCCACCGTCAAGTTCCTGGTTGATGATCTGACGTCCTACAGTCATCACGCGCACCACCAAACGCAAATCAAGCTAGACGTCTGGCACAAGTCGCAGAGTAAAGCTAAAAGTCGGAAGCGTCGGCACCTCGTGGCATCCACGTCGATGGCCCTTGGCGATGCGATGAAAAGGCAGGGTACGGAACCATGTGCGCTGCCCTCGCTTACTCCTCTACATCTGTGACGCTTATCCAATCTTCAGACATGGAGTTTCGCCTATCCGGCGTCCCTGCTGCACGAAGAAAATCTATAGCACAAAAGCGCCAGCTCTGTGCCTCTCTCCTCGTTCGCTTACGACCGCCACAGTCAACCATCTCATTCCCGATCGACCACGACTCGGACCGACTCTCGTTAGCTAGCTCGGGTGAGTGTGGGCCATGTCCTCCGTAGCCCAAGTCTCACCGTCACATCACTAGGGGACAAGGACCCTTCTGATACTTTGGTTACGCCCACGACAGACGAGCGCGAAGACCCACCGCCATGGTCAAGCGCGATCTCTGAAGAACCGCCCCCCGGTCTTCGACGGCGCAAGAAAGTCAAAGGTTACTGTATCAACTCTGAGGAAGAGCGCTCCGGTGAATCCGACTACCCCTTCAGTGGCAGTGAGGCAGAAGATACCAAGGCCTGTGACATTTGGGAACCTCCAATACCTTACGACGAATCTTCTGATACCTACCCTGATTCCCTCGAGATCCGGACAATTGCCAACGCACCTTCAACGATATCCATCATATTTCCCTCCTTACTTCCGACAAGTTATGTCTCTGACACCAGTTCCATTACGTCTGGCATGTCGTATGCATCCAGTACATTTGACACATTAACGTACCACCGGGAGTTACGTGAAGCACAGCTCGACTCTGACTTTGACCGGATCCTCATCAAACTGGTACATGAGTGGTATTATACAGGCGCATCAGTAAGCACGACCTTTTCCTCTCGAGTTGCAGGAGCTTATTTACTACCCAGTTACTTTCCATCGCTGCGCGAGTATTTTTACAAGTAGTGCTTTCTACAGCGTATACTGACGTTACTACTACATAGTGTCGACACGACTGTGTTCGGCTTTTCATCCGGCAACCTCTTCGACGTCGACAGCGTCGCTAAACGTGCGCTGATCATCTCGAGCATAGCCGCCGCAATCGGGCTCTTTGTCGACGTCTGGTTCATATTCGCATACTCTGGCGCCGACGTGCGCAAATTCCAAGTGAGCCTCCTCCCTTCCTCGTGCAGAGCCAATCCTGACCTCACCCAGACCCTCGCGGTGGACCTCTACGGCTCGTACTTCTTCTTCGCGCTCTCCTCGCGCCTGCCCCTCGTCGCCCTCTTCGTCGCCGTCCTCGCCCTCGTCGTCTTCCTCGGCGCAGTTGCATGGGTCGCGTGGCCTGCAGCCGTGCTCGTCATGTGCGTGCTCGCGGGCCTTCTCGTCAGCCTCCAGTTCATCGTGTACGGTTGCCACCGCCTCGCCCTCGGCCTTGCGTGGATGGTGCGCGGTGCCTGGCTCGGCGTGCTCTACGTTTCGCGCCGCATACGCGCATTATTTGTACGTGGCACGGCCGCGGCCGCACCCGCGCAAGGAGAAAACCAGGCGGGCCCGCCCACTGCGCCGGTGCGATATGTCGTCGCTCCCCCTGCGTCCGCGCGTGCTCCCGGACCCGCGAGGAACACGGTATAAAGATTCAGTAGATGCGATTGATAGACATTTGTGTTCCGTATGTATAAACTAACTTACTGGCTGTACGATTACAAAGATATTTTGTTTGTTTACGTAAGTTTTTTGGGCACGTGCACGTTCCTCTTGGTGACGCTTAGTCAGGGTCAGGGCAGGCATAGTAAGTTATCTCAACTGGAGGCGACCCATCAGCAAAAAAGAAGAAAACTTTTGAGCGATTATAAGATATTATATTGGCCACAAGTGGTATAAGTCTCGCCGGAATTATAAGGTCTTATCGAGTCATGTCGTTTTGGCAATTTGGCGTAATGCGGCATAATTATTCTCAAGGTTTATAATGGTTTACAATCGGTTTCAATCATTATGGTCACTTTTGCGGGTTCTAAGCACTCTAAGCACTGATAATCAGTTCTCTGTCTGGCCAATACTTTCAAGAATTATAATATATTTCACACCAGACTAGATACAGTGAATGTAATAATCATATATCTGAAATCCCTCACCACCAGCCCACCATCCTCGTCATCCTCGTCGTGTTGTCATTGCCACCACCACCGTCACTATTGCTGTTGTAACTGTTATGTCGCTGTCATCGCGTGAATGTCGTGGCTGTCTTTGTCATGGGTGTCGGTCCCCTCGTAGCAGTGGCAACGGACATAAATTGTGGACTGAGTATCAACACAAACAAAAGATGGAGTGCTCACCACGTAGGTTGAATTGATGCGTGCAATTTTAGCACGTATATTCGTTGTCGATTCCTGGTATGGTGGCGGAATTTTCAAGTAGAAACTTATCATGCTCCCAGCTCCCGAGTGCACGGTAGCCAAAAATTAAAAATACTGGACTGTTTCCCTGTCTGTGATTGCTGTAGAAGTGTCAATCATGAGGTACATCATAGTGCCAATAGGCTACGAAACCCGAGGGGGAACTGAGGTAATACATCATGGAGTCAGTACTGTCACACGAGAACGGTGAGAACCGCCACGCCCTACCTAGCACCTGTCCTTCTGCTGTGTCCTGGAACTGATACGGATGCCAACGGAGTGGCCAAGGATCCACATGGGGTGGTGGTCTTGGTGATGTTGGCTGTGTGACCCTGCAATAAGTGAGTACGATGTAATAATTAAATGGACCGGCACTCGACTTTTTTTGTGAACATGTGCGGCAGGTGCGGGCTGGGCTGTATAAGTATAAGTGAAGGGACTTTAGTCAGGTCAACAAACGGGTATGTTCAAGAGAAACCTACGAGTGGTAGTGGCGTCCGGGGAGGTAGAGTAAACAGACAACATGTTGGTAGTGGCTTCGTCTTTCTGGCTGAGGTGGTGAGAAGTGAGGCCAAGACAGTTGTGTTGTAGTGGGAGGCCTACAAGCAGTGAGTACATCGCGGGGTCACATTGACTAAAATTCTTATCTTTTTCTCTCGGTGGGACTTAGAATCGGGGATGGTGACATGATGGCTGCCTTGAGTCGTTGTGAGGAAGGACAGCTGGCGGTGGGTTAATAGAACATCACCCATCATGCAGAAATGGCAAATGGCAAATGGCAAAGCCACTGTGGCAGATGAAGGTAAGTTGGAGATGGAGGGAAGAAAGATGCGATGGACTTACGACGGTGGCCAGGGAACGAAAATGAACTTACCACTCAGACCAATCAACAGACAGACGCGTCGCGCGTCACGGGACCTGTTTGGTCCATCCCAAACAGTACCAAACAATCGGATCGTCTTGTTCGTCTGAGTCAACCCTCCCTACCAGTGCTTCCCTTCGAAACACGACGAAATAATCTGTCCATGTCACGCTCATTGCCACCATTGAAGTGCCTTCCTGGGAAAGCTCATCGACGGTGTACACGAGGTGGTGTGCTATGACCTGTGAGTGATCATCCGGCTCTGCTGCGCTCTTTGCCCCATGACGTTGACAAGACGTGCTTCCTCCACTCGCTTCTTGCCCTAGGAATAGCCTCCCAAGGACGGGCTTCCGAAACCTGCGATGCCTTCCGTCTCAGGAAAACTGGGAACAGGGCAATACTAACGGAATGGCTGAAGTTCCACGCCGATCGATGGGGGTGGGGCAGGTGAGTTTCCCCCAAGTTATTTTTTTCCTATTACCGCGTCTGTAGTCCAGATCTGCATAGCACTGGCATTCTCCATCACCACACTGGCAACAGCTGAAGCCGATGAGCTATGTCAGGCGCCTTTTTTGGCGCTGTCGTGCTTTCCATCTTACCGCGTGGAGCGTGCGGTGATGGCGGACAGCGCCACTGCAAGAGTGACCATGACGACGACGCAGCTGCGTCGATGCTAGCCACTAGCGGCCTCGGTCTCTGACCATCACGATACCTCGGCCACGCGCAACCCTGGTCGTGGCGACGGCAGTAATGCGAGCAATAACCCGACGACAACGCGGGGGACGGGGGCGGGGCTCACTCAGCCAATGCAAGCCGCAACCCTGGTGCGCGCTGAGTGTCCGACAGTGACAACGATGACACGGCAGCGAACGGCACAGTGTCGACATGGTCTCCAACCCCCGTACGCCACCGACCACGATCAAGACGCAGCAGGGGCAAAGTGGGCCTACCAACGACGACGATGTGGTGGCAGGGTAGCCCCTCCACCAAGGTGAGACAGCACCTGGGTTCCACGGACGCGACATGAGGGCGACGACGCGCCGGCGGGGGTAACGTGAGCCGCAACTCCGTGCGCTCCCAACCATGGCAATGGCACATGGGTGGGCTCACCAATGCGAGTTGCAATCCCCATGTACCCCAGTGACGACAATGTGGTGCGGCGCAGGGGGGGCAACGTTAGCCACAACCCCCGTTTGCACCCGACAACGACAGCGCGACGGCGGGGATTCGGAGACGCGCCACGGATGACGACAAAGACATGCCTGACGCCTGCGCGCGATCCCAGTCACGGCGACACAACTTACATCACAGTTACTTTAGTTAATGTACTGTCGCGGACGTCATGTATTTAGCCGGGTTTTGAATACATATCTTGTTGCCTTTATTAATTCACTTACTGTAATCTAACAACGCTTACCAGTATTCCAGTATTAGGCTACAAGTATAATCAAAAGTTGGTGAGTGCTTACGAATTGGCCGTGAAATTATAAGTGCTTGCGACAAGAGCACACGAATTATCTGGAACTCGTGATTGCCTATAAACGGACATGAGAATTGCAGTAGAATTGCAAAACACTTATATTAGGTTATAATTCATGCAAATGATTTGGTGTCCCGGCAAGCACCGAAATTTTTTCCTTTTTTTGCTGATGCCGCCCTGCCAAGTGAGAAACGGAGTCGTTTCTCACCTCTGATAGACGTGACACAGATCAATTGTTATGTAATATCAGTCGTATTGTTTCAGCAACACATGCAAGACTTTTGGTTCACAACTGGGACCCGTGGGCATTCAGATTACAGAAACAGACAATAGTGTATACAGTAGTTGTTTTACGTGCTTTTGTGTGTATCCGCTACAGTCGAAATTCTCATAGCGCATAATGTAATAATGCATAATTTGGATAATGCATTGACTTGGGGCTCTGAATCATAGAATACATAGGGAAAACCAGGTGAAATTGCATGATGCATAACGCATGACCAACTGACTGTCAAAAATGCATTATTGAGCCCGAGTGTATGCCTGAGTGTGCCTCAATGTCGCCACTTTTCCGGGTTTGCCCACACTTTGCTTCAAATTGTGCTTACTGTAACTGACCATGCCTGCACCCCGGACCCCTGAGCGCACTCGGAAAGCCCAAGCTAAACTCTAACTAGTGTTCGAAAGTCCAGTCCCATGAACCGGAAAAAAACCGGGACCGGACCGGACTGCAACCGATGGCAACTGGACCGTCGGTTGCGGTTCATCCAGATTTAGCATGTGGCTGAAACCGCTGTAGGACCGGTTGGGACCGGTCCCAACCGGTAACCGGTACATGACCACGCCACACTATCTCGACCCTACGACCACGACCAACACCGTCGACGCCAACCGCAAGAATGCCGACAGCGACCGCAAAACAACAACGGCAGTCATGGCAGTTGGCTGTCAGCTAACGCCGCCACCACGTAACAACCCGGACGACAACTTGAAGACGACGACGACGAGACCTCACAGCAACCGCGCCAACCACCACGACCACCACAGCCATGAAGACGGCTACGACGACTATGACGACAACTACGGCGACTATGGCAACGACTAGGACAATGACTACGGCGACAACTAGGGCAACGACTAGTCTGAGGACGACGACTTGGGCGACGACTACGGCAACGACTTGGGCGACAACTACGGCGACTACGGCGACGACTAGGGTGATGACTAGGGCGACGACTACAGCGACTACGGCGACACTGCGTGACTCATGGTGGCTCACCAACCGACCTCTGCGACCACTACAGCCGTAGCGACGGCTACGACGACTACGACGACTATAGCGACGGCGACTACGGCGACTACAGCAACGACTAGGACAACGACTAGGGCGACGACTAGGGCGACGACTAGCCTGAGGGCGACAACTACGGCGACAACTACGGCAACGACTGCGGCGACAACTACGGCGACTACGGCGACGACTAGGGTGATGACTAGGGCGACGACTACAGCGACTACGGCACTGCGTGACTCATGGTGGCTCACCAACCGATCGCTGCGACGGCTACGACGACAACGACGACAACTACGACAACTACGGCAACGATTATAGCGACGACGACTACGGCGACTACGGCGACAACGACTACAGCAACTACTGCGACACTGCGTGACCCGTGGCGGGCATTGCGGCTCACCAACCGACCGCAACGACCACCACAGCCATAGCGACGGCTATGACGACTACGACGAGTATGACACGACGCTGCGGCGGTTCACCAACCGACCGCATCTATGTCGCCGATCACGACAACGACTGCAACGATGACTACAACGGCGGCAATGGTGATGAGGTTTGTATTCCATATTAGCTAGATAGTCTTGTACCAGTACTAGTAGTAGTATAAATTTAATTGCATTGTTATGACTGCGGTTGCAGTCGGTCCATATGAGGTTGTGACCGGTTGTGAACCGGCTCAGGACAAGCCGGTTTAGACTGCAAAAACCGGTCTTTTTGTCGGTTCGGTCCGGTTCTGGGAAAAGGGGTGAACCGATCCATCGGTTGCGGTCCCGGTCTTTCCAAATTAGGCAAAAAAACCGGACCGGACCGGACTTTCAATCACTAACTCTAACCCTACGTTTGAGATTGATGCCGATATTGTTGGTGTGCAAGGGAGTCAGCGGGGAGGCAGAGGTCGAGGACGACTCCGAGATCAAGGTCTCGGAGTGCCAACTACCTCAAATGGGTGGAGATGGCGAAACTTTGCAAAACTCTTGGGTCAGTCTGTATTGGTGCAGGAGTCGAGGCAGGTATGAACTCTCAAAGGTCTTGAGGAAATTCGAATCTTTACATCTGGGCATTGGGCGTACAAAGGACCCAGCAGAGGTTAGATGGGTAGCTCAATGTTGTTGCGTCCGACTGGAGTCGTCGTCGTGTCTAACACAGATCACGGATGTACCCGGACCGTGGGAAACCCGTGGTCTTGCATAATTTCGATAATGCATAACGTTTTGGCCATGAATCACGTTATGCGTTATGAGAATTTCGACTGTACTTGAGACCCAAAAGCTTTTCCATTGCACCCTCGATGAGAGCTCTGCACGCACCTGATTCAAGACCTGATTGCAATGTAACTTGAAGTACCTGCAAGCTCTGCGCTTGCAATGATACAAATCACAGCGCAGGCGAGGTCGTTGTCAGAGAAGCTTTCTTCATCTTCAATCATGCTCGTAGTGGCGGTGCGAATGTCAGTGGCGCTGGCAGTACCAATGGGCGGGAAGTCAGACATGTCAAGGCCCGTGTTGGGTGGCGTCCGCCGAAGCGGAGCTGGGCATAGAGGTCACGCTTAGTCATATGTGACTAGTTTACATAATTATCAATTTCCCTGGAACATCACCTTGCGGTCGCACGCCACTCTTGCATGCGACCCGCCGCCGCTTCCTCTTTCGCCGCCGGACAGGCTCTGGCTCTTAGAACTCGGACGCGTCGTACACGCACCACAACATAGTTACCGGTAACCAGACAAATGGTAACAGATTTCTGTTTTTGGGCATACCAGATCTTGTACCAGATTCTGATTATCTCGATCTGACTATAGTCCTAAGCACAGCCAACACCTCATAGAGCGTACGATCGCCTGTCCAAGTGTATGGCTGAGTGTATATGCATTGGCTGTGTCATCTCTCACAGACACATACAAGGTATCATGCTTCATCCCTTGCATCTCCCCACCATGTTCTTCTACTGAACGCACCACCACCACCACCACCGCTCATCAAGACATGCATTCCGCAATTCGAGCTGACTCGTTCGACCAATACTTTGACACCAACGAGTAGCTATCCTTCCACTGGTCTCTTTCTATTCTGGTTATTAACTACTCTCGTTCAGGCCATGGCAGTTCACTGGTACCAATGTCTTTCTACACAGCCTATTTCTATGTCTCACCTTCACGACTAGTACTCCGGTCCCAGAACATGGGCGTGCTACGCCCAGAAAAGTCTTGGCGGCCTATCGTCACCCTGGAGGTCGACGGCCAGCATAAGCACGAAGTCGTCCTCGGCGTCGACGGCCAGAACCCAAATCAGAGAGACATAATACTTCTGTATGTTTCACCATCGTGCTCCTGGTTGGTGATCTGACGTCCCACAGTCACCATGCGCACCACCAAACTCAAATCAGGCTAGACGTCTGGCACAAGTCCCAGACCAAAAAAAGTCGGAAGTGTCGCCATCTCGTGGCGTCCGCCTTGATGGTTCTTGGCGATGCCATAAAGAAGCAGGGTACAGAACCATGTGCGCGCCCTCACTTACTCCTCTGCACGTGCTGTGCTTATCCAACCTCCAGACATGGTGTTTCGCCTATCCCGCATTCCCGCTGCACGGCGAAAATCTAAGGCACAAAAGAGCGAGCCCTACGCCTCTCTCCTCATTCGCTTACGACCGCCACAGTCGGCCATGCCATTCCTGATCGAACACGACCGATTCTCGTCAGCTAGCTCGGGTGGGTGTAGACCGTGCCTTCTGTAGCCAAAGCCTCACCGTCACATCCGCTACTAGAGGACAAGGACCTTTCTGATAGTTTGGTTACGTCAAGAACAGACGACTCGCATTCGGAGTGCGAAGACCCAACGCCATGGCCAAGCGCCATCTCTGAAGAATCACCCCCTGGTCTTCGACGGCGCAAAAATGTCAAAGGTTACTGTATCAACTCTGAGGAAGAGCACTCCGGCGAATCCGATTACTCCTTCAGTAGCAGTGAGGCAGAAGATACCAAGGCTGACACTTGGGAACCTCCAATGACTCACGACGAATCTTCGGATATCTACCCCGATTCCCTCGAGATCTGCACAATTACCAACGCACCTTCAACGATATCCATATTTTCCTCCTTACGTTCGACAAGTTATGTCTCTGACACTATTTCTGTTATGTCTGGCATGTCCTATGCGTCCAGTACATTTGACACATTAACGTATCACCGGGAGTTACGTGAAGCACAAGCTACACAACTCGACTCTAATTTTGACCGGATCCACCGCAAGCTGGTACAGGAGTGGTACTATATAGGCGCATCAGTAGGCGCCACCTTTTTCTCTAGTTGCAGGAGCTTATTTACTATCCCAGTTATTTTCCATCATTGCGTAAGTATTTTTTCCAAGTTGTGTTTTCTACAACGTAGAATGACGTTGCCACTACATAGTGTCGACACGACTGTGTTCGGATTCTCATCCGGCAACCTCTTCGATGTCGACAGCGTCGCGAAACGCGCGCTGATCATCTCCAGCGTTGCCTCTGCACTCGGGCTTTTTGTCGATGTCTGGTTGATATTTATCTACTCTGGCGGCGACGCGCGCAAATTCCAGGTGAGCCTCCTCCCGTTCCTGCGCATCCGAGGCCAGTTCTGACCGCATCCAGACCCTCGCTGTGGACCTCTACGGCTCGTACTTCTTCTTCGCGCTCTCCTCGCGTCTGCCCTTCGTCGCCCTCTTCGTCGCCGTCCTCTCTCTCGTCGTTTTCCTCGGCGCTATCGCGTGGATCGCGTGGCCCGCAGCCGTGCTCGTCATGTGCGTGCTCGCGGGCGTCCTCGTCGGCCTTCAGTTCATCGTGTACGGCTGCCACCGCGTCGCCCTCGGCCTTGCGTGGATGGTGCGCGGTGTCTGGTTCGGCGTGCTTTACGTCTCGCGCGCCGCACGTGCGTTCTTTGGACGTGGCGCGGGCGCAGCCATAGCTGTGCAAGGAGAACAGCGGGCCGCCACGCCAGTGCAACAGGTCGTCATACCCCCTGCGTCCGCAGGTACTCCTGGGCCTGTGAGGCACATGGTATGAAGAGTCAGTAGGTGCGAATTTGCAGATAGATGATATATATGATCCTCCGACGGAATATAGGGACCTCTTACCACTATCTCCACGCAGCGCTCGTTCCGAGCCTAATATATTCTATTGTAACCATAGAGGCAAAGTAAAGTAATGGGAAGAAAATACGAAGAGGGGCTGTAACTTGGGCTGTAAAGTACAGGAAGACGAGAGGCGGTGTCGAAACATTGTGGAACAACGTTGGCTGCGGCAGGAAACGTAATTCTTCTGAACGGCCCCGTACGTGCGCGGCTGTGACACTTGTGTATAGGGCGCGGACTCGTCTGTCTGCTGCACCGGTTTGGGTCGGCTGGGTCGACAGTCTACGACCTCAGTGAATATTCGTAGGGGGTATGTGCGATGCAGCATAAACGAAGTCAACATCATCGATTCAACATACAAGGCTGTTATAAGTCAAAATTGATACAGGAATTGATAGAGAAGTGGGGGAGGGGGATAGTACACGGTGTAAGGTCAGCCTTCGAGCTGCCAGTGCCAGTGAGCCTGAAACCATTTGTAAAGACGTATCAATGCCTGTATATGCCTACTAAATACCGCTCAAAGGTCGTGAGAGTCTCCAGCTCATCGTACCTGGTGTATTCCTGGATCGATACCGCGGTGCCTAGTCCATGACCAGGGCAGCGTCGAAGCGGGGGCACATCTTGAGTGTGAACTCGTCCTCCGGAATCTTCGTGCCTGGATATAACAGGTAGGCTAATCAGCCTTCAAGTTGGTGAGATAGATCAAGACCCACCCGGGCCAATCACGTTGCCCTTAAATGCATCCTTGCTGTCAAGCTCCACAACGGCGTAATCTTCAGGGTTCACCGAGGATTATATTTGCTTTGCTAGGAGCTATGAGGAGGCTCAGAGCTCTGTCAACAAGCATCAGGACCTTCTCTCTGGGCCTTGGAGGCGACGCCGTGTCAAGCACCACCTCCCACACTCCCGATGTGCATGCTGTCTCCAGTGGCCGCCGAGTAACGTAATTTATTCAAGTTAACGTTTATATCAAACTCAATCATGATTCTGGTGCTCTGCCAACGGAAGTTACGGAAGACAAGACACAACCCAGGATACTGTCAGATCCTGTTACCAAAATAATAATCCCTGACATGAACGGGGGAGGCTCACGTATTTGCAAACTCAGCGCATCTGCTTCACAAGATCAGCAACCTTAACTCTGGTATCACAAAGTAAACCATACCGTCCCGGTTCCCCAGAAAGAACTTCAAAAAAGTCCAGCGATGAGATCATTAAAGCCTACGTGAAATCAATCAGGCTCCTAAAATAACAGTGGGCATTGGCTCCAACAGAACACACCATCAACCATATCGGAAAAGATGTCCACCAGAGCATTATCCCGTGGCTGGGCCACCGGAACGGCAAAGGCAAATGCAGCAAGAGAAAGTGCGACGGTGGTTCTCATGAACATCATTCTGATGGCAATTGGGTAGACTGGTGATGAAGAAATGAGAGTCGAGGTTGGGGATGACAAGGACAAGGTTGCGAAGCTTATTTATACCCAGTGTTGCATGAATATGGCCTATCGGCGAGGGTGAATCCGTTTTGAGCAGTGACTAGTGACTCGGTACACACCATGCTAGTCATGTCCCAGATCGCGGACTCAAGACGTCAATTTCTTTCAAGAGTGAAATAGAGAAGCATCACCAATGACCGCACTAACTCCGGCTCGAGATAACAATGATGGGGCAGCGATTTCGCATATCTCTGTTTTGGGGGTTAGTTGCGGTCAGTCGTGAATGATGCTCCAATAACATTACGTTGTGGGGAAACGAAGCTAGTCAGAGCATGAGCGGTGTCGTCAACCATGAATCGGTGGAGTTTCTAGCCCCAGGAGACGAGAATTACATGACTACAGCGTTCACCAGTCCGAGTCACAGATCGAGGACGCGGTGAGCCTAGAGCTGGTCCCTAGTAACTTACAGTACAGTATCTTGACAGTACCAGTCGTATGATTTGGCTTACGCCAAGTATAGTATTACCAGTACCGTGGCACTTCCAGTGACTTCTGTCACTTTTTTTTTTGATCCTGACTTCTGTCAACTTCTCGCTCGGCTCTGAGCAGTGTGCGTGCCAATCATGTTTCTGAAATATACTCAGTGACAGTGACATGTAACATCTTGCTGCTACATGTCGCCTCACCACCTTTCTCGAATTGTATAAAGTGTATAAAGTGCGGAGACGCTTGCAAGCGTCGATCCGATATCCATACCAAAACAATGGCTGATTTGACGTCTAATATATAAAAATAAAGCACGAAGCATTCAAATGCAAATGGAAGATCACGCGATCACGACCGAGTGTTAAGACAACTCAGACGGGTGAAGAATGGAAACTAAGGCAACTACGATTTAGGACCACGGTGGCGACGCAAAAAAGGAATGAGCACGGATCCGAAGGGGGGCCACTCAAGGACGTCCAAAACGAGCCCCAAAAACCGAAGGTTGAGAGTCAGCACGAGGACGTTAGAGTTGAAGGAAACCCAAAGCTGAGGTACTGTACAAGGCGTCGACCAAGAAGGCAACCCGAATGTGGGCGAAGACAACAACGAAGCCTTGGTGAGACTGGTAGTCGGTCCTTCGATGAGGTTTCGGCTCTGCCAGGGCCGCGTCATCAGACGGTGGCCGTAAGTCAAAGTCTAGACATAGGAAGTGATCCACTAGCTTTGAAACGACAAATGAAAGGTTTCCGAAAACAAATTTGATTTCCTCTTCGACACACCGACAGGGGTCGCAAAATCAGGAAGTTCAACAAGAATAGTCAAAGAGGTTGTCGGTGAATACTAGGCTAGTGATCAAGCTTAAGGAAGCCAAATAGGTGTCAAAAGAGAGGAGACAGGGGCCTGTGCAAGGGTGGAGGGAATAAAATAACGACTCGGAGGATGCACCGTAATCGGGAACAAGAAGTGAGACGTGCGGCTGTGGCGTCGTCGCATCCTGATCCGGCCAAATTCGATTCAGGCAGGCAAAATCCCACGCCTTCCAGTCGAGAGAAAGCTTTCGTGCCACAGAGCTGGAACGCACTTGGAACCCGATAAAGTCTCTTCATGAGCACATTATAATGCACCCGTTTCTCAAAAGACACTTCGCACAAATCGGGAATTCATGTTCTGGCCCTCACAATAACGATAAAATTCGTCGCTCTGTAGAATCTATCTGCCCTCGATTTTCGTAAAGTAACTTTGAAAGTAACTGATAGTTCCAAGGACGTGGTTGCCCATTTTGCTGGAGTTTCGTCGGAGCAAGTTTGTTCTTCTGACGCTGCAGTGACGCATGTGTAAGACTTCCAATTTCTTTCATGAAACAACTTCCAGCGCATGGGACAAACATCGTAGTAAGCGACTGTTGTATTCTGTAACTTTTCTGTAACTTACACGGGCAAAAAGGAAATATTGTATTGATGCATGTTGACGTTTGTCAGTTCGCTTATTCATCCCCATGGTTCGATGGAGCGTTGGAAGAAACACATGTACTCACTGTGCATGTGTTTCTTCCTACCTACATGGAGCATCGAGTCGGGAAGGAGTCCGAGCAAAGCCCCCAGAGAGCGCAAAGCAGGAATAACCAGATCAGTCTGAGAACCATGAGAGCACGAGAGCAAGCATGAGAGAGAGAAATACCCAAGCCAGACTCAAGCAGGTGGACACAGTTCCTGGGTGTAGTAACCCGTCAGACGCAGAGATATAACTTAGACGGCGGACGCATCGTTCCACAATCCACAGATTGACGATCTACAGTTTTTGGGTATACCAGTCTGGGAGTATCATACCATATAGGGATGTACCGCCAGTCGCTCTATCGCCGCGGCGAGTGTCCCAACCACGGCTTGAGCTGGCGCTTCATAGAGCGAACGATCACCGGTCGACTCGGAAGTGTATGGCATGTATTGAGTGCACATGTATTGGCTGTGTCATCTCTCATACTGGGCATCATCCCGCTATCATGATGTTCTTCTACTGAACACACCACCACCACTCATCAAGACATGCGTTCCGCAATTCGAGTTGACTCGGTCGACCAATACTTTGACACCAACGAGTAACTATTCTTCCACTGTTTCTTTCTGTTCCTAAGTTATTTACTACTTCTCTCGTTCAGGCCATGGCAGTTCATTGGTATCGATTTCTCTCTACACAGCCCATTTCTATGTCTCACCTTTACGACTAGTCCTCCGGTCCCAGAACATGGGCATGCTGCGCCCAGAGAAGTCCTGGCGGCCCATTATCACCTTAGAAGTTGACGGTCAGTATAAGCACGAAGTCATACTCGGCGTCGACGGCCAGAACCCGAATCAGAGAGACATATTGCTTTTGTATGTTCCACCGTCGTGCTCCTGGTTGGTGATCTGACGTCCTGCAGTCATCACGCGCACTATCAAACGCAAATCAAGCTAGACGTCTGGCACAAGTCCCAGAGTAAAGCTAAAAGCCGGAAGCGTCGTCGCCTCGTGGCGTCCGCCTCGATGGCCCTTGGCGATGCGATGAAAAGGCAGGGTACAGAACCATGTGCGCTGCCCTCGCTTACTCCTCTGCACGTGCAATGCTTATGCTTATCCAACCTTCAGACGTGGAGCTTTCCCTATCCAGCATCCCCGCCGCAAAACGAAAATCTATGGCACAAAACAGCTGGCCCTCTCTCCTCGTTCGCTTACGACCGCCACAGTTGGCCATCCCATTCCTGATCGAACACAGCCACGAGCCGGACCGACTCTCGTTAGCTAGCTCGGGTGAGTGTAGTCCATGCCTTCCGCAGCCAGGTCTCACTCTCGCATCACCAGATGACAAGGAATCTTCTGATACTTTGGTTATGCCTGGAACAGACGACCGTGAAGACCTACCGCCATGGTCAAGCGCCATCTCTGAAGGACCTCCCACTGGTCTTCGACGACGCAAGAAAGTCAAAGGTTACTGTATCAACTCTGAAGAAGAGCGCTCCGGCGAATCCGATTACCCTTTCAGTGGCAGTGAGGCAGAAGATATCAAGGCGTGTGACACTTGGGAACCTCCAATACTTTACGACGAATCTTCGGATACCTACCCCGATTCCCTCGAGATTCGTACAAATACCAACTCGCCTTCAACGATATCTCCCTCCTTAATTCCAACAAGTTATGTCGACAATATTTCCGTTACGTCCGGCACTGGCATATCGTACGCATCCAGTACATTTGACACATTAACGTATCACCGGGAGTTACGTGAAGCACAAGCTACACGACTTGACTCTGACTTTGACCGGATTCTCGGCAAATTGGTACAGGAGTGGTATTATATAGGCGCATCAGTAAGCACCGCCTTTTCCCTGAGTTGCAGGAGCTTATTTACTATCCTAGTTACTTTCCATCGCTGCGCGAGTTTTTTTTTTCTAATTAATGCTTCTACAGCGTATACTGACGTTGCTACCGCATAGCGTCGACACGACTGTGTTCGGTTTCTCATCCGGCAACCTCTTCGACGTCGATGGCGTCGCTAAACGTGCGCTGATCATCTCCAGCGTTGCCTCCGCACTCGGGCTTTTTGTCGATGTCTGGTTCATACTCGCGTACTCTAGCGCCGACGTGCACAACTTCCAGGTGAGCCTTCCTCCCGTCCTGCGCGCGCAGAGCCATTTCTGACTGCACCGCACCCAGACCCTCGCGGTAGACCTCTACGGCTCGTACTTCTTCTTCGCGCTCTCCTCGCGTCTGCCCCTCGTCGCCCTCTTCGTCGCCGTCCTCGCCCTCGTCGTCTTCCTCGGCGCCATCGCATGGGCCGCGTGGCCCGCAGCCGTGCTCGTCATGTGCGTACTCGCGGGCGTCCTCGTCGGCCTCCAGTTCATCGTGTACGGCTGCCACCGCGTCGCCCTCGGCCTTGCGTGGATGGTGCGCGGTATCTGGTTCGGCGTGCTTTACGTTTCGCGCGCCGCGCGTGCGTTCTTTGGGCGTGGCGCGGCTGCAGTCGCAGCTGCGCAAGGAGAACAGCGGGTGGCCTCCCCCGCCACGCCAGTGCGACAGGTCGTCGCGCCCCCTGCGTCCGCAGGTACTCCTGGACCTGTGAGGCACATGGTATGAAGAGTCGGTAGGTGCGAATTCGCAGATAGACGATATGTATGATCCTCCGACGGAATGGTGGTCCTCACCCCTTACCACTATCTCCACGCAGCGCTCGTTCCGAGCCTAATATATTCTATTGTAACAATAGAGGCAAAGTAAAATAAAGGAAAGAAAATACGAAGAGGGGCTGTAAAGTACAGGAAGACGAGAGGCGGTGTCGAAATGTTGGAGCGAAAGGGGAAGCGCGAGCCCTTATGAGACTTGGAACGACGTTGGCTGCGGCGAGAAACGTAAATTCTCCTGAATGGCCGCGTGCGTGCGCAGCTGTGATACTTGTGTATCAGGCGCGGACTCGTCTGTCCGCTGCACCGGTTCGGGTCGGCCGGGTTGAGCGTGCAACACGAAGGAGACAGTCCACCGACCTCAGTGAATGTATTCGTAGGGGGTCTGTGTGCTGCGGCATAAACGGAGTCAACATCATCGATTCAACATACAAGGCCGTTACAAGTCAAAACAATTGATACAGGAATTGATAGAGAAGTGAGGGAGGGGGATAGTACACGATTAAGTTGCTCGAGAGACGAGAAAGCTACTGTAAAGACGTATCGATGCCTTCATGTGCCTACTAAATACCGCTCAAAGGTCGCGAGAGTCTCCAGTTCATCGTAGCCGGTGTCTTTCTGATCGACGCCGTGGTGCCTAGTCCATGACCGGGTTGAGGTGGGCGTGAGGAAATCCGTTTTGCTTGATGCGCGGGAGGAGCCAGAAGAAGGGGGTCGCATAGGTGATGTCGGAGGACGCCGTCTTGCCAGAACCACCAGTGAGGATGCCGCCGACGCGGCCGAGGCCGTCAGCGATGACGGAACCCGAATCGCCACGGGCGGAGAAGACACCCGACTTATTGTCGTAGGGGAGGATAGCCCACTCCATCGAGGTCTGGTGAGTATTGTTGCCAAAATATTTGCGGACGTATGAGAATATACCAGTGGCGCGGCCTATAGTAACGCCAGTGGTATTGCCGTTCTTAATAACCAACAGGCGACATTCACCGTCGTGGTCGAGTGTATCTGGTTTGTGCATGAGGTCTTCCGAGATGATGTCCCGAAGTGGGAGGAGGCGGTCATCCGGATACTTGAAGCTCGGGGCGGCGTCGAAGCGGGGGCACATCTTGAGTGTGAAGTCGTCCTCCGGAATCTTCGTGCCTGGATATAACAGGTAGGCCGAACGGCCTCAGTGAGATATATCAAAACCCACCGAGGTCAATCACGTTGCCCTCAAAGGCGTCCTTGAACTTGGAGCTGTCGAGCTCCACAACCGCATAATCCTCCGTGAATCTTTCGGTACCAGCACCGAGAGTGATGGGAGGCGAACAGGCGATATGGCCTAAAATGCGCTGGCGAGGATCGCTCCACTTATTCTTGGATTCCTTGTAAAACTTTTCCAGGGCCTGTATCGCCTCCCTCGCATCGTCCAATAACCGCTGAGCCTTCTCTAGTTGCTTCGTGGCCTTCTCGACGTCTTCATTGTCCTCGCCATCCACCCTCGCCTGCAGCTTCTTAATCTGCCGCTCATGAAGCTCTACCATGATGCCGTGTCGTCCTATCCTGATCTTGATGGAGTCGAGGAAGGCATCGAACGCCTTGGTGCCGAGAAGGAGGACATTGCGGCGAGGGGCACTGGTGCTTGGGCAAACGTAGTTGACGTTGGGCCCGTCGTCTGGTGGGAAGAGAACGTGGCGGGCGGTAATGAGGAAGACTTTCTTGCTCTTGCCGCCTTCGGCGAAATAGATACCGCCGGTGCCCTCAGCGTGAGGTGTGGCCTGGGCAGCGATGGAGAGCCCGAGGGCAGGAGTAAGAGAACCGCGAACGTCGACGTCTGGGTCTAGGTCGGAAGCGGGTTTGATGAGGTTTGGGCCGGACAACGGAGTGTAGATGGACTCTCGAAATTCAACCTCAACGTCAGTGATGCCGAACTCCTTGAGGAGGTCTAGGCAGCCCGTTGCCGAGGTGTGGGCGTCCTCGCCCGAGAGAGACTCGGGAGCGACGCCAATCCAAAGTACGACGGGGCCGACGGCTTCTCCCTCTCCGACCTTGATAAAGCGAACGATGTCTATGGACGTCCAGAGGACCCTCTGGAAATCCAGGAGCTGGCAAACCTTAGGACCCAAGTCCGTCGTCCAGACGACGTTGAGCTTATGGTCGAAGACCGGGCGGAGCTCCTTCAACTGGCGGTAGGCTTCGGGCCCGGTGGGCATGGTCCACGGCGTGGTCTCCGCCGACGTACGGTACACTAATCTGGGCGAAGAACACAGCCCCGAGTAGTAGAACATTGCCTCCGCCATGGGGACAGAATATGGAGTAGACGAAGAAGTGCTAGACGCAGAGTCGTCGTCGAGGCTGAGTTGGGAGAAGTCGGCATCGGTGGGGGAGATGGTCGAGCCTTGGCTACTCTCCCTGGCAAGGGAGATGCACGTAGAGACAAAATCCGGAGAAATCACTGAACGAGGGGAAGGAAAACGAGAGGGTAAGTATGCGGAGACAGTAAAAAGCCAAAAGACTCCCTTGTTATAATGCGAAAAAAGGATAACGGAGAAAAGGAGCATACACGGGCTGCTTATATACGGTTGAGGGGTCCTTGGAATGTAAGTACATGTGAGTAGGTGGTGAGTACTGGTGATTTACTGACGTAGTTACATCCTTCGACGCTCGACCCGGCCGACCCGAACCGGTGCAGCGGGCCGCACTCTGTCCGCAACAAGTATCACCGCCGTGCGTGACGAACGCCTGTCTATGCTCCGAATCCATTTTGTTCCCAAGGTCGTTCCAAGTCTCATAGGGGCTCGCGCAATGTTTTTCCGAGTTGCAGGAGCTCATCCACAATCCTAGTTAGCTTACTTTCCATCGCTGCGAGTATTTTTTCCCAAGTAGTATTTTCTACAGCGTAGATTGACGTTGCTACTACATAGTGTCGACACGACTGTGTTCGCCTTCTCATCCGGCAACCTCTTCGACGTCGACAGCGTCGCTAAACGTGCGCTGATCATCTCGAGCATAGTCGCCGCAATCGGGCTCTTTGTCGACGTCTGGTTCATACTCTCCTACTCTGGCGCCGAGGTGCGCAAACTCCAAGTGAGCCTCCTTTCTTCTTCGTGCAGAACCAATCCTGACTTCACCCAGGCCCTTGTGGTGGACCTCTACGGCTCGTACTTCTTCTTCGCGCTCTCCTCGCGTCTGCCCCTCGACGCCATCGCATGGACCGCGTAGCCCGCAGCCGTGCTCGTCATGTGCGTCCTCGTCGGCCTCCAGTTCATCGTGTACGGCTCCCACCGCCTTGCCCTCGGTCTCGCGTGGATGGTAGGTACGTAATGCGTGGCTCAGCGTGCTCTGCGTTTCGCGCCGCGTACGCGCGGTCTTTGTACCTGGTGAAGCCGCTGAGCCTGAGGGAGAACAGCAGGTGGGCCCGCTCATCGTGCCAATGCGACAGGTCGTTGCGTCACCTGCGTCGTCCGCGCATGTTCCTGGACCCGCCATAAACCCAGTATAAATATTCGGTAAATGCGAATGCCCAGATAGACGGTTCTAATATGGATGCTGTGAAATCCAAAACAACGGGTCCCCAACCAAAAACCAACGGCTCCATAAGTTACTTGACTCAAGCAAACTGTCTTGTAGTTCGAAATTCTTGTATCTCGCAAATATGTAGTTATTGAATAGTTATTCGAAACATCAAATAATTATCCTGTGGATACTCATCCTGTCATCCTGTGATGCTGAGACGGCACACCTTGCAAAGTCTGGGTTACTGTACTGTGAGTGGGTACCCTGCTGTACGACCAGGGTTCTTTCAATTGGTCAGGACGTGCTCTGGGCTCGCGAACCCAACACGCTCGACCACGACGGGGCGCCCCAATACCTCGGCCCGACTCTAAGCACGACCAGCACGGCCACCGCGCCCCAAACCCAGTCAAAGACCTCATACGTGTGCCTCGCGCCGCGCAAGAACGCGACCACCGCCGGCGGCAGCAAACCCCAGCGCGCCGAGACGAATTCCACCCTTTTATTCGCATCAGCACGGAGCAACAAGGATGAAGGGAGGGGGGCGCACCGGTCGCGCAGGAAGAGCGCGTCGCGCGTCCACGACGCAAAGTCTACGAGGACGAGGTACGGCGCGACGGACCAGACGCCGTGGTCGGCGGCGCTGGCGGCGCCAAGGCCCGCAGTGGCGAGCGTGCGCGCCCATACCGCGAGGACGGGCGCTGCGAGCGGCAGGAGCCACGTCAGGAGCAGCAGTACGTGCTCTGCTTCATGCGGCACGGCGCTGCTTTGCGGTCGTGGGACCGGTGGTATCGCTGGTCTGTGATCGGGGGTAGGGGAGCGCGAACGCGGCTGCGGGGTCGGTGCGTCGCCCGGCGGGGCGGGGACGTGCGTTGCGCAGGTCACGAGGTGGATGGACCAGCAGCCGAGGAAGGCGACTTGCCAGGGTACGACGAGCGCGACGAGCAGAAGGACGAGAAGCATCGAGAGGACGGTGTTTCGGGTGATGCCGGCGTCGGCTTTCCTTCTGTGATTTTTTAAATTAGTTTCGGGGGCGACAGATGTGGTATGATTTGGGTCACCTTGCGAGGACGCGGCCGGCTTTGCGGATGGGCCACATGATGATGCAGAGTACCCACCAACTGACGGTGACTAGACCCGTCGCGATTAAGAGAACGAGAGGGGCCAACGGCGCAAACACGATCTCGCCTCCGTTGCCAAGGACGTAGTCCCTGGGTAGGGGAAGGAGCGATATGGCGAGCGTCGCTCCCAAAAGCCGCGGTAACGTCACGCGCGTGAAGACGGAGAGCGAGTCAGACACGCTAGGCATCGGAGCTTCCCAATATGCGTCAGCGGGGGGGGCAGGGCGAATGACGACGACGGTCCTACCTCCACGCTCATATTCGCCGAGAGCGCTGAATAACATCCACGCAACGACACCCACTGCCCAGCCGGGCACGGCAGTCCAGTACCGAGCGCCAGCGCGACCGAGAGAACCCCGCCAGTCCACGCGCAAGTGCAGAGATGCGACTTTGCAATCTGGCGACGCGTACAGGGTGAGGTTGAGGCCTCGCGTGTGTTGATGCGATGTGAACGGCGCGCCGGAGTGCGTGTGTAGGAGTAATGGCCGCGCGTGCGTGAGAGGGTAGAAATGGGCTTCTGAGGGCGACGTGTGCTCGAGCAGTGGTGTTAGAAGCGGGTCTATGCGATATGAGCAGCGAGCACAGCACGGATCCAAACAGTTGTACGCACTATCACACCCCTGATCAGACGCGTACGTTGCACCGACGCGGTATACCACCAAGGCGTTCGAAAGTAAAGACGGGAGTCGAATATCAGAGTGCACGTTATTTGGGTTCACCGGGACAGTTACACCCTTGTAGAGCAGGTCTAGGTATGAGATTTATCGGCACCAGAATGATAGCATACGGTTGAGTACGTACCGTGAACGCTGAATTTCATCGACGTGGGCTCTTCTACGAAGCCACCAAGTATCCATCCGCGCTCCTCGTTGGTGGAATACGCTATAGCGACCCAACGATGCTCACCATCCGTACGCTCTGGCAAGGTCGCCTCAAAGGCAACCACACCCTCCGACTCATCAACGCCTTCATGAGGGACCGGGAACGGTTTCTCGAAAGAGGGGTTGGGGATTAATTTCAGGGACGAGGGATGCAATTCTTCGCAGGCAGAAGGTGATGCATCATCGGTCTTAGATAAGCATAGATGGAAAGACACTGATAGCGAAGAAGCATGGTAGGGTCCCATGGAAAGAACCAAGCCTTCTGATACATAAGCCACGAACTTGGTCGGTGAACCTGTCTCTGGGACTGGCGCAAGGTGCACAGCCCCCGGCTCGCGCAAAGCCCGCAGGATGACGGGCCCTGGAGGGAGGACGGTGTAGTTGGCCTGATTCAAATGAAGCGGTGTTGGGTATCCCAGCGCAGGCGGGGGTGAGCGCCCGTCGCGCAGCCAGCGATCCAGGATGGCACCGCGTTCTGCGGAGGTGGAAGCAGAGCCTAGCTCGAGCGCAGCCCGAGCGACGCGCCAGCGCACCTGATGGCACCAGACCACGACCTGGTGGCCGACGCCCGTCCAGCACCCTTCGAGAGCACTGCTGAAGATGGTCCGCCGATACACGCCCACATCGGCAGCTTCTGGCAGGATACACGACTCGGATGGGACCATGAGGTCGGCCGCGCCTCCGCACAGCGATAGGATGGGCGTGTTGGCGGTCGCGAGCGCGGCCCGGTTGCTGTTGTAGATGGCAGCGATACGACGGTCGAAGCGCGCAGGAGGGAGTTGGTGAGGAGTCGACATGGTGATAACAGCTGAGATGTTCGGAGAGGGTAGGATGGATGTCGCAACGACGCCTCCCATGGAATGGCCCATGACGACGATGGACGTGTCTGGCGGGTAAAGCGAGAGTATGTAGGATATGGCGCTGGATGCGTAGGCTGTCTCTACGTCTAGGGTTGGCCCGTGGAACGCGGAGAGGTCTTCATTGTAATCAACTGACGGCAACTTAGCCTAGCGCTGCCAGCAGAGACGAGGGAACGCACCGGCGAAGAAGTCGAGGGGTTGAATGGCACGCGAGGTGAACTCGGGCGAGGAGGTGTACGGGGACGCGTAGTATTGTCGCGCGGCCGAGGATGCTATTGAACGGATCTGGTGGGCCGACCCAGCATTGCCCGGGATGAAAAGGACTGGGACTCCCCGAGACTACTTGGTTCGTAAGGATAAAGGAGAGGATATTGTGCAAGACGCACCTGATTATCTTCCCACCCAACCTCTCTGTAGAGCAAAAGAGAGTACCGCTTAGCGAGAGGCGTCCAAGATGTGTCGAACTGGGATTGGACGAGGTAAGATGGAGACATATAGGACATACGACATCCCTGCGGAGACAATGTTGTGGCAGAGTCGGACGCTGCGCGGTATACGAGACCAACAGATGCGATAGAAAATAGTGCAACGAAGATGGATGACTTTCTGGTCATTGCCGAGCGCGGCGAACCGTCAAGGAGGTCGTGGCTCGACTTGGGTTCGTCACCCCCAGAAACAGGACTACATTTTCTCCAAGACCTCATAAGTCAGACATCTCAACGTCGTTATTACTACAAGATGTTCTGCGCTGCTCAATGCTTCAGGGGGGCTCTGAACTGGAACTTCGCACTGAATTGGATATAACCAGCAAATAACGAACGCCAACGATGGGTGCAATGTCAATGTATGCGGCTTGACTACATCTCAGGCGAGCTGTAACACCAGGCATCAGTATAGCAAGAAATTCCATCAACCAACCCGCCAGGTGAGGGCGACCCCACAGACAGACACCTCGAGGCTCGAGGCAACGCGTCTATCGGTTACAATACAGTGTGAGCGACGATCTTGATGTTCATTTCGATCCAAGGAAAGACGCAGACCGATAATTCAGCCAAGCGACATTCGCATATCGTAGAGACGTACCGTACCATACTGTACCATATAAAGTGTAACGCGCAGGCGCAGATGCGCAGTCTCAGACCTCTCAGACGCGTCAGCCCAGTCGTGGCGCATGTGCCTCGACCTCAACCTCAGCCTCAGCTCGCAGGCAAACTCTTTCTCAACTCCGTCATCAATAAAAGTCCTTGATCAACCCGCATATACTCGACTTGGGAAAAGTCTTGCAAAGCAATTGTAACAATAACCGTTGATCTTCGCCTCTACCTCCCTCTACCTCCACCCACACGCCTTCGTCCTCATGACAAACAACGACAATAAGAAGACCTTTGACCCAAGGTCGGACCCTATATCGTTACCAGAAGGAGTGGCATCGATTCCCCCGACCACGTTCTATGGTAGCCAGGCTCAGAGCCAGCGCCCGCCACCCTTGCCCAACCGACCCGCGGCCCCTGCCCTCGGATCAGCATCCACGGGACATTATACAATACAAGCATCAGAAAAGTCGCCATTTCGCGAGCCAGAGCTTGTTCAAGACGATTCGGACCAACCTGCGCTGGAGAATTACTCGGCCGATCAAGGTGCTCGCCCATTTGTATACAACACGCCGCCCCAAGAGGAGGGCTGGGGAAACATCCAAGAAGGCCCGTGGCCAGCCCAGGGTGGGCATTTTTATGGGAATACGACGAGCGATCCTTTCGCTCAGACTGACCGCTGGGTCGCCAGCGCTCCCCCGCCGACCTGGGGTACGTTCGAGGATGGCTGGGCCACCGGTTCTACGCGCCGTTCGGTACCCATCGATGGGCGTAATGACATCGAAGAGACGCGCTGGTGGGACACGCAGGTCCGCGAAGCGCACGCCCGCCCCGGCCAGGGCATCCTGCCTCCCATACTCGCAGACCGGCTACACAATCCGGAGCACACGCTCTTCTCTGTCACCGTGACGCCTCCCGATCTCAAACCATCGCTTCCTCCCGCCCCCGCGCAACCACCACCCACGCAATCCGAGTCGCCGAAGCAGCACAGATCCTCGGATAGCGGGTCTTCCTTGCACGGCGGCTCGTCTCAACCCGCGCATGTGCCTTCTGCCTGTTTCCCCACCGCCGAGGAGGCCCGCACGGCCGTCCCGCACCCGAATGCGTACTACTGCCGGAAGCACAACGGCTGGGTGCTCCTCATATGGAAATCATCTTCGGTAAACCCCCCTCTCGCGCGTTCGTTTACCGGCACCCTCCCGGACCAGTCCCGCCGCCGGTCGACGAATTCGTGCGTCAGCGACGGCGAGCAGCCGATGGGCCCGGCCAACGTCACACATCACTTCCACGCTTACGAGCGCGCCGTCGACGCGCGCCGCCTCACACACCCGTTCAATGCGAGCGAGTGGGAGCACGAAGAACGGTCCAAGCTCCGCCATCGCAAGATGACTCTGAGAGGCGACGACACGACTACGGCGACGACTGAGCTGGAGCAAGCGGTGGACGACGCTCGGATGGAAGTCGAACGCGAGGACGGCGAAGGCGATCTGCTGGATCTGTACGTCTGTTGCCAGTGCTCGTTCTATGTGATCGCGTCGGACGTCATCCCCGGTGTCGTACCGGTGAAGCTACTCGAAGACCTAGTCAAGAACAGAGTGGAGAACCCACCGCCGGATAAGAGTGGAGAGCTGGCGGCGCTGATAACTCTTGAGACGATTTTAACGTAACCATTTTTTATTTTCGGTTGGTGACCATCGCATTCGCTCACACTCGTCTTTCGCAGGATCATAGAAAACAGGGTCTGGAAGGGAGAAACAAGGACTCTTCCCGTCTCAGGAAAGACATTCAAGACCAAACTTGGATGGAGTGAGACGATGTGAGACCCATCCTGTGCCCCTGCCCCCCCCCATTTTTTCTGAAAGAATTTGCATTTGCGTTCAGCTCCCGCATATTCGCGTGTTTGGGCTTTGAAACAAGGCAATCCGAGCCTGTGCAGGATGTGGTGCTTACTCCGCCTCATATAGACTCCACGCCTGCAGGTAGGCTCGCGCGCAGTAAGTTACTTCGCGCGTGGGTGGAACTAGAAGCCTGGGTAGCCGATTACTCAAAGAGGTTTGGTGGGTCGAAGGTCTGTGCGGTCGGCACAGGACGGTAGCTGACTCGGGTTATTGTGCATATCGCAGCTCCCGCACTCAAGGCACGCGCAAGTCCCCATAAGCTCTGGGTCAAAATAGACAGTGCTCGGGAAGAGTACCAGCGTGCGATCGGAGCTCATCCGGACCAAAGTAAGTCCCGTCTATCTCGAGAGACCTTGCACGCGTTAACTTCAGTTTTGCAGTCGCCCGGGGCCAGCTCCCGCAGATCTTAAGTGAATATGACAAAATCGACGAATCCGTAATGCATCTCGGCTTGACCAAGTCAACGTATTCTCCAGGTTTCTTCGAACAGACCTTCGTTCTTTAGCTTTTATTTCTGACGTCGAGTTCGCAGAACTACTTGCATTCGCTTACTTTGCCCAGGTCCGCTGCAATCCCGCACAGACAGTCGAGTTCTTCTCCTCGTTCTACACCGTCTGCCAAATGGTCACCACCCTGACCGACGAGCCCGCAACAATGCTCCAATCGTTCGTCTTTGACGAGCGCGAGCGGGGCAGATTCACGCGCGAAGATTTCCAGGAGGCGCCCGGCACTCTTGGCTTTGGGCCGCTCGGAACGCTCAGTGTCGACTACGACGACGACGTGCCGGACGACTTTGTCGAGAATGCGTGGAGGGAGGCCGTGCGGCGTGCGTGGCGCGAGGGTGCCGGTGCGGCTGGGGGCGACAGTCAGCGGTTGACATTGGCGAACGAGGCCTTCCGCCGGATCGCAGAGGTGCGCGGGAGCGAGGTGTTGTGGAAGAAGTGGGAACAGGCGAAGGACGGCGGGATGACGCCCGAGCGCGCATACGCGACGCTCGAGGTGCCGGCGGAGATCGACGACGGCATGCTCATCACCGTCTTTGCTATGCGGGTGCGCCTTTCGTTCCGTCTGCAGGGGTATTGCTGACGCACGGTTTGGATAGGTCGAGGATCAGCCAAATCAGGTGGACAGGATGCGCGAGGCGGTCGCGGTCATCGCGGAGATGAGGGACAGCGAGCGCTTGCGCAAGTTCCTCGAGACGGGTAGCGATCGTACGTCGGCATTTCTCCGTCGCGCTTGAAAGGGCCACTCACGTCGGGTTTTAGCTGGAGAGACGGTCCCTGCTACGCGTCAAGATTGGCCAAGAGGTCTCAATCAGCTCGGGAACACCTGTTACTTGAACTCGCTCCTACAGGTTTGCCTTGCGCCTATACTCTGTTTATCAAGACTGACGGATTCTAGTACTTCTATACCATCAAGGACCTCCGAGATGCCGTTGCGCATCTGCTAAATTCGTCGTCCAGGAAAACTGTGGACGAAGACAACAAGCTCACGGACGACGACCTGAAGCGACACCGCGTCGGCGGGCGCCTAGTGACGCGCAAAGAGATCCTGCGCTCAAAGAAGTGTTCGTATCGTTCTCTCACCTACTCCGACCGGTTGCTGATTTTTACTCGCCCGCAGTCGTGAGCGAGCTCGCTGAACTTTTCTGGCACCTCGAGCACGCGGACATCGCGTCGGTGACTCCGACGATGGAGCTGGCGAAGCTCGCGCTCGTTACCTCGAAGGACGAAGAGGACGACATCGAGCAGACGGCGACGGACTCGTCGAACGACACTGACGCCACGCTCGTGGAAGACGCGCCGGCGCCCCGCGCGGGGACGAGGACGGGCACGGGATCTCCGGTAGGTTCTCCAGGCGCATCGTCATCGTCTGTGCTTGGCAAACGCGCGCGGGATAAGGAGGCTGATATCGGATCCCGGATGTCCATTGACTCTGTCACGGACAAGGACAACTTTGTGATCGTCTCGAAGAGCGCCGACGCGGGCCCGTCGGGCTTGGGCTTAGGCGTCAGCGCGGGCGCCGGCACGGCTACGGATGTTGAGATGAAGGATGCTGAAGCGCCGGCTCAGTCAGGTGCGAAACCACCGTTGCCGCCCAGGAAGACGTCGGAGTCGGTCATGATGTTCGGTGCGCTGACCACTTTTATTTCGGGCCGGTTGGGGTGTACGCTGACGGATCATGCTTCGCAGGGCGACAGCACGACGTCTCGGAGTGCATGGACAATTGCGTCTTCCAGATCGAGACTGCTTTGCTGAAGTTTGACGGGATGGACGAATCGGAAGATGGCAAGTCGAGCGTGGTGAAGCGGTGGGTGACCTCCCCTCTCCGAGCGACATAATCCCCATGAATCTCCTTCAGTTTGTTCTATGGGACCCTCCGGCAGCGGTTGATCGCGCCCGCGCCCGAAGGCGCTCGAGCGGTCTCAACTCACGATTCGGAAAACGTCTTTTCTATACTTCCCGTCAGCGTGTCCGACGAGGGATACGACATTTACGACGGCCTCAGTAACTATTTCCATTCCACAGCGCAGCTGGATTCGAACACGGTCTCGATGGAGATCACCCTCGTGGACCTTCCGCCTGTGCTGCAGATTCAGCTTCAGGTACGTTAGCAAGCGCCGGGGTACGTTCAGTTGTGATGGATGGTCTTTTGATAGAGAGTGCAATGGGATCGCGAGACTGGCCAATCGTGGAAGTCTCAAGCGTACGTGAAGTTCGGAGAGACGATTTGCATGGATCGCTTCTTGGACAGCGCAAACCCCGACAAGAAGGCGCGCTCGAAAGCCATCCTGTCGGAATTGAGCAAGTGTCACGACCGGATCCATCTGCTCAAAACGGGACAGGTGCGTGTCTGTGGCGCTGATCTCTCCATCCGCTAACATTTTCTCTAGCATGCACCGTTCACGTCAGCTCTCAGCAATACCCATGATATCCTCAAGGGCCTACAAGAGACGATGCTCCTTCCGGAGCTCGACGACCAGCTGTTGTCCGACCTGGCCGCCGAGCGGGATTACGTCAGCGATGAGCTCGACATGTTGCGCGGGAGCGCGGCGAGCATGAAGCAGGAGCTCGAGGACATCTGGCGGGAGGAGCACGAGGCGGTTTACGAGCTCACGTCCGTGTTCGTGCACCGCGGCGCGACGCCGCAGTGGGGGCACTACTTTTTCTACTCGCGGCATCTGCCCGAGAACCCCGATTCGTGGTTCAAGTATAATGACTCGGAGGTGAGCGTCGTGTCGAAGGAAGAGGTGCTCGCGGACACCACGGGCTCGACTGCGAATCCTTACATGGTAAATGTCGCTCGCTTGCATTCGACACCGTCGCTGATTGTTTGGAACCTAGCTCGTTTTCGTGCGCAAAGGGTCGGACATGATCGGCACTGTGAAACGGTGTGACCCGATGATATTGGAGGACGCTTGAAAACAACCACGCCTTGTGTTTCGTGTCGTCCTGTGAATATTCTATACCCCCCCATGACATCTGTACAATAACAATAGCAGCAACGCTCATTTGATCACGCTTTTTTCTTTCTGCATCTGTTTCCTTGCTTGCTTACTTTTCTCGTTCCTTCCCACTCGTTCTATTGTTGTGTTTTTAGTTGTAACGTGCGAACAGTTCGCGAGATCATCACTGGCACACTCGTTTTATTAATTTGCGCAATCTATTTTTCTCTTTCTGGGGATCAAGGAGAACCGACAGACCGGTGGTCCTGTACTGTAGCCCCGGAGTGGAATACTGTCAGATCTTTGTTACCAAAATTATCCCAGACATGAACGTGGGAGACTCAAACCCGTTCGTTTGGTGCATCTGCTCCATAAAATCAGCAACCTCAACTCCGGTATCACAAAGTACACCATACCATCACAAAAGTCCGGGTTACCCAGAACGGTCACCGACGGTAACATCTTGATCGAGTTTATCTACGTGAGATCAATCACTTGAATTGGATAGACGAGTAACGAAGAAGTGAGAGTCGGGGTTAGGGATGATGAGGACAAGGTTGCGAAGATAGGTGGCATATTCAAGTTTATAACGTTTATACCCACACCATTACCCAGTGTTGCATAATATGCGAGGGCGAATCCGTTTTGAGCACCCGGTGACTAGCGACTCGGCGCATGAACGTGCATGAACACACAGCCGTGGTAGTTATGCCCCGATTGCCGGCGCCTTAACGGAGCACAAGACGTCGTTTTCTTCCAAGAGTGAAGTAGAGAAGCATCGCACCAAATTCGGCTCGAGATAACAATGACTGGGTGGCGATTTCTCTGTTTTGCCTTGTTGTAAGTTACGCAAACAGTGCCATAACAAAAGGTATGGTGCACTCATGCTCAGGCTTGTGATCGCTGTTCTAGGGCTTACTATGACGATCGTAACCATAAGGTCCTAGAAATATCGACCGCAAAGTTTACATGCAACCCATTCGACCCTATAAAGATGTCCGAGTCCCTAGTCTGAGACAGTAGCCTAAATAAAGGACACCCGCATTGATAATACGCCGCACAAACGCTTGGGATGCCTCTCATTGGATCATTTTCTCGGCTTGTGGTCTTCCTGTCCAATGATTTTAAGATACCTTCTTTCATTCTCTTCGCGCAAAGCAATCGGTAAGAATCTCCTAAGGGCAAAGTTTGATGCGATACCAAGCTGTAGGGCAACCGACAATCTACCGTGGCACGAAATAGGTTCTTTGCCCTCGGTTTTGCAACATGATAGTAATCCTGAACTACTAACTGCCAGTGAGGGGTGTTTACACGATGCAACGCCAGTACAATTTTGCGAGACATCTAACGGGTAGGTGGAGACTCGGAGCACCACCGGTAACGGAGACAGAAGGATGTACCCACGGGGCGGCTGCGTCGCATCACAATGAAGTATGTTCGCAACGCAACTTGCATTCCGAGCCACCCGAATTCGCTTGATTAGGCGTGCCAGTGGGACCTCGACCCGCGCACAGAGCACCTCCAGCACGGGTGTGGCCGCACATTCCTCCCGGTGTTGAGGGTGGCCCGTTCAACTTCAACTTCAACATGAGGCCGCAGTACGACATCAGTACTCTCCAATCGGCCTTACCAGTACATCATTGAAGGGTTTTGGGTGGCATCGAAAAACAGAACCGAGTAACGGAACTTATTAGCATTATCATCGAACTAAATAACGATTCTGGTGCTCCGCCAATGGAAGGTACGAAAGACAAACACAACGCGGGATACTCTTTCTGATCTTGTTCTCAAGATTATCCCAAAGACATGAGCGGGGGGAGGCTCACGTACTCCCAAATACATTCGTTCGGTGCATCTACTCCACAAGATCAGCAACCTCGACTCCGGTGTCACAACGTAAACCGTACCATCACAAAGATCATTGTTTCCCAAGAACATCACCGAGGGTAAGACCAAGATTATCGGTGAGTTCTTTGACAGTAGTACCGAGATTGGCGGCGAGGTCTTCGATGGGAATACTGAGACCAGTGACGAGGTCACTGATAGTAATACCGAGAACACTGGTGAGTCCATCTACGTGAAATAAATCAGGCTCCAAAAAGTGAGGGTTGGTTCAAACAGAACGCACCGCGAGCAAGCCCCGCATCCCCCCGTGGCTGGGCCATCGGAACAGCAAGGGCAAATGCACCAAGAGAAAGTGCGAGAATGGTTCTCATGAACTTCATATCGACGGCAATTGGATAGACTGGTGATGAAGAAGTGAGAGTCGAGGTTGGGGATGATGAGGACAAGGTTGCGACGATAGGTGGCTTATTTATACCCAGTGTCGCATGAATATTCCTTATCAGCGAGGGCGAATTTTTGAGCACCCAGTGACCAGTGACTCGGCGCACGAACACACAGCCATGCTAGTCATGCATGTCATGTCCTGGATCGCGGGCGCCTTAACCGAGCACAAGACGTCTTCTTCCAAGGGTGAAGTAGAGAAACATCATCAATGATCGCACTAAATTCGGCTCGAGATGATAATGACTCGGACGGGGTGGCGATTTCGTATATGTCTGTATTGGGAATGCAGTATTAGCAGCACCACCGGGTTAGTTGCGGTCAGTCGTGAACGGTGGTGCTCCAACAACGTTGTGGAGCCACGAAGCTAGCCAGAACATGAGCGATGTCGTCAACCACGAATCGGTGGAGTTTCTGGCCTCACGAGAGACGAGAATTACAGTACATGACTACAGCGTTCACCAGACCGAGTCTCAGATCCGCGTCCTCGAGGACGTGGTGAACCTAGAGCCAGTGCCGGCGCCGTGAGCCTCGGAATTTCGGGTACAGTGCAGTATGGTACCTTGACAGTACCGACGGTGTGGCGCTTCCATGATAGTCGCTCGGCTCTGAGCATCGTGCGTGCTAATCACGTTTCTGGGATACAGTAGGTCAAATATACAGTAGTCGCAAGCCGCTTGTCTAGTCGCGGCTCTGAGCACCATGCGTGCTAATCACGTTTCTGGGAAATAACTGACATGTTCCATTTGCTGCTGCATGCTTGGCTGCATGTCGCACCACCACCTTTCCTGAATTGTACAAAGTGTATAAAGTGTGGCGAAAACTAAGCGTAGTACTATCACGTACTACTAGCCTAGTACGGGCTCATCTGTAAAATGGCAGTGGGGCATAAGCGAGCCTGAACAGTCTGAACAGTTCTGAACGCTTGCCGAATGATCAAATACTTAATTCCGTGCTAAATCGAGATTCGGATCACATCCCCCTCGGTGCCGTCTTGCCGGACTACCAGACAGGAATAAAATACATTAAATCTAGACTCACACCTCGCAAAATCAGGAAATAAGAATATTTAATGAAACGCAAAGTATAATACAGCAGTGACACTACTATTACTACTATCTAGGTATTCTACAAAATCGCTACTGTCGTTGGGTCGGCGCAGCGATTGCTGTCCCCTTCGTCATCATCACGGTCGTGGGGGTCCGCATGGCATGTGTGCAGAGCCGGCGCGGGTGCGAAGTACATCGCAGCCATGCCATCGTCGTTGTCGTCGGCACGCGCGGTAGGGTGTGGGTAGTCCCGTCGCTACTGTAGTCGCCGAGCGTGCGCGGGGCCGGGGCTGGTGGCGGAATGCCCTCCCTTGTCGTCGTAGTCACCCATCGGGCCATCATCAGGGACCCACGCGACAGGTGACGACGTTGGAGGGTGGTTCCATCATCGCAGTCGGGGATGCGCGGGGCTGGCGACAGCAGCGGAAAGTCCCCCGTCGTAGCACCCGTCGTCGTTGTCGTTATCGAAGGCGCATGGAGGCAGCGCTTGAGCGTGTGTTTCCCAAGTTGTTTGGGGTGCCTCGGTGTCCGGGCTGCATTAAAACCTCACCTGGGGGCTTACTCAGAATGTCCAAGGTCACGAATAAAATTATTCACTTACGAAGTCTTGATCTAAGTACAGTAGTACGCTGCCAGGTCACTCGGACTTCAGCCTTGTTCCGAGCGTGGGAAGAAATATTTTCGTTCGCACGCTCTTTTTTTTGTCGAAGTCGATCTTCTAGTGGTTGTCAACCATCCTGCGCGTCCTGCCTCAAGGCCTCAAGCCACGAAGACCAAAACAATTTTGGTGGGCACATGTAAATTTATAACACCCTGACATTCCGCAGGGCCACTGTTGGCCTCGCGGCCCTCGCCTTTCTCAGTTGTCCATGCGGAGTTTGAGCGCAATCGGTACGTCTTTTTTTTTCCATTCACCCTTGCTCCCAGTCGACTCACCCTTCCCTCACCCTTTCTTACATTCGCTTCTCTTGCTGTGTTCCCAGGATGATGACAACGACGAATGGGCTGCGACAGAGGGCACCCGCCGACCCGCCCGACCGCGCTCACCCTCGGCGACGGGACCACCCATCGCCACGTGCACCCCCGACGACGACAACACGGGCTGCGATGGGCACTCCGCACTGGCCGGTCTCGCGTGCACCACCAATGGCAACAGTGACGGCAACGGTAGTGGTCCCTTACCATGTGCACCCCCGACGACAGCGACGACAACGACACGAGTTGCTACGGAGGGTACTTCACCCCAGCACCGGCCCCTCGCACTCGCACAGTCGCCTGCCACGTGCACCCCCTACGACGACGATGAAGGGGACACTGAGTCACCGACCCCATTGCAGCTGCCCCGAACCATGCGGCCGTATGACGATAACAGCTACGGTGGTAGCGATGGCGGCAAAGGCTACAACAACGCCGCTGTGGCTGCCCGGGATTGCGCGCACCCCTGCGACGATGGCAGCGGCAGCGACACGACTCCGCTGCCACTGCCTCGAACCCCCACACGCTTTGACGACGACAACAGCAGCAACTCGGACGTAGAATATCTAGATAGCACTGTATTTTTTGTAGCCCACAATAGATTTTGTTTCCTAATTTCATGACGACGGGGAATCTAAATTCAAGCAAAATAAAATAAAATAGGTTGACATCCATATCGAGAAGTGGCGAGAAGCGATGTCTGTGCCTGTCGCCGAATATGGGCTAGGTTGACAGGTGTCACCCAAATTGGGTGTTCAGAAGCGTTTGAGAACGGGCTAGGTGTTCAAAGTGTTCAGAGGTGTTCAGAGTGTCCTCAAACACTTCTGAACACCTCCCCAACTTTCAGATGGCCCCTTGCGTTCACCTCCTCTTACACTGGCACAAATTTATTGACGCATAACTGGCTGTTCTACCATTGCGACATACCACGAGCCTGACAGGACCCCTCAGGCTCAGGCTCATCGTCGAGGAAAGATCTTTCTCTTTTTAGTCATACTAACAAACGAAGATACAGAACAAAGTGACGGAATTTATTGACACTCTTATTGAGCCTGAATTACATTTCTGTTGCTTTGCCAATGAATGGTACGAAACCAAGACATCCGGGGGACTCTACAGGTGTTGTTATCAAGCTTGTCCCGCGTCGGCATCAGTGAGGGAAGCTCACGTTATTCACGACCCCGTTGGTTCGGTGCCTCTGCTCCAGGAGGTCAGCAACACCGACCCGGTATCACGAAGTAAATTACACGAGGGTCTTATTGACAATTTTTTGGAAAAAAAGTTGGACGGACATCCCTAGGGTAATTGAATCATCATGCTTGTAAACAAAGTGCATATTGGCTCAAGCAGAACGCACAGAAATTACTCCCCAGAAGCTCCCCTATTCAGTCGGCGAGCCGGAAAGGACAGAAGCAGCAAGAGAACATAGTTCTTGTGAACGCTACATGCATATTAGCTCAAGTGGCACACACCGATACTGGGAACCGGGCTGTCCTCAGGCTCTTCTGGCTGGGCCACTGGAACGGCAAGGGCAAAAGTAGCAAGAAAAAGTACAAGAGTGGTTCTCGTGGACACCATTGTGTTTGCAATTGGATAAATTGGTGGCGAAGACGAGAGAGGTCGAGGTTGGAAGTGACGATGACGAGGTCGCAAGACTTATTTATACGGTCGCATGAATATCGCCTATTGAGGATAAATGCTCTTTGAGCTTCAATGTTCAATGTTCAACGTTCAACACCGAGTTACTGCATGCAAGTAGTACATAGTCATATCCCAGATCGCTGGTGCTTAGCCGAACGCAAAACGCCGACTTCCAAGGGTGCAGCTGCACAAGGCACCGACAATCATGATTGTACTACTGTAAATTCAGCTCAAGACAACAAGAATGGCGATCTAGTCCCCATGCGAATTTACCTTCAGTTTGGTCTATGGGTCCGGTATGGGACCCTCCGGCAGCGGTTGATCGCGCCTACGCCCGAACTTGAAGGCGCTTGAGCGGTCTCCGAAAGCGTCTTTTCCATACTTCCTGTCGGTATGATCGACGAGGGATATGACATCTACGACGGCCCAAGCAGCTACTTCCATTCTTTTTTGTTTTGTCTTTTTGGTCAGTAGCTATTTCCATTCCACGGCAGCGTGAATAGAGCCTGAGTGGGTGCCAGGTGAAAACGTTTTGTGACAAGGCGGACCAACGGGATAAGAAGGCCGGATGGACAAACTTCAACATTGGTCCCATACCATGGAGTAGTACTTTGCCGTCGGGCTCATGCTCGAGCGCAAGTGCAAGAAGTCAAGGTGCGTGCGAGCAAGTGATCCGTCTAGTTCCGGTCACCACTCGGTCACCGGTCTCTCCGGCCCCGACATCCATCTTCTATTTCGGACCGGTTCCTCGCGATACCGTAGTCCCCAACGCCTTAGCATCTTTTTATGTTATTCACTTTCTCTTTCACAAAAGTGTAATTTATTGTTGGATCATTGGCGCATCACTGCCAGTGCTCTTACCGTTGCGACTGGTTGCGGCTTACCGTGACTCAGAGAAGGACACCCCCTCCGAGTCATCATCGAATCATCTTTGAGGAAGTATCATTCTCGTTTGGGTCACACACCAAAATACAATGGTATGTAAGACAAGATACAATCCGCCAAGTGTGGTTATCAAGCTTGATTAAAATGGAAGTACGTTCACTATTGCTGCTCCAGGACTTGGAGGTCAGCAACACAAACCCCAGTATCAACAAGTAAACCATACCATCCGCAACATAAGCGACGGCCGAGAAGACCCAACGAGTGGTCACAGACCCTAGGTTAACTTAAATGAACCATGCGTGTAAAATTGCGTATTGGTTCAAGCAGAACGCACCTGGACTAGGCGACGGGGGCTCCCCTATCTGGCCCACCGGAACAGCAAGGGCAAAAGTAGCAAGAGAGAGTACAAGGGTGGTTCTCGTGAACATCATTGTTTTCGCAACTAGATGAACTGGTGGCGAAGAGAGGGGTCGAGGTTAGAAATAATGATGTCGAGGTTGCAAGGACTTATTTATGCCTAAGGTCGCATGAATATATTGCCTATCAAGGGTAAATCTTCTTCAAGCTTCAACGTTCAGCGTTCAACACTCAGTGAGTCGGCGCACGAATACAGTCATGTCCCCGACCCCTGGTGCCTTGGCCGAACAGAAGACGCCGTCTTCTAAGGTGTGCCAGCGATCATACTACACTAATACTACCGTAAATTCAGCGCAAGCTACTAACTTAGTAGGACTAAATATAGCCTAGTGCCGCTAGCCTGAGTGACAAGTATCGCAGCGAATAGAAGATGTCACCGTGTTTCATGGAAATACCATGTCTCAGACACACAATCAGTAGGCACAAACCTTGCTCCGTGTGAAGGCGTCCTTCATTCCGTGGGTCCATATGCTGAAATGTGTTCTATTGCACCAGAAAACATAAATATACACATGCCTCTCAACTCACGAGGTGATTCATACTTGTAGCTCACAACAGAGAAGCCCGGACACGAGAGAGCGTGCTATTGGGGTCGTCGCGGTCTTTGTTGCTGGTGTCCTTGTCCAGGAATACACAATCGTGGGGGCACGACAAGGATAGATGCCATGGGGTGAGGGCGGACGCCTTGCGCGCCTGCTGCTGCTGCTGCTGTTAGAGGTGGAATCGGGTGGGCGTCGGCGTTGTCGGGCTCAACATGCCCGTGCTGACGCTTGTGCTGGTGCCGGCGTCGGGTTCATATGGGTTCGCGGGCGTTGCAGGGAATGCCGAGTTTGAGTTTGAGCGGGAGTGTCAAGGAGAGCGTAGCAAGGGCGGACGCAGGAGAGGGTGGAGTCCCGCGAGGGCCCTACGATAGCCTGCCCAGAAACAGTTGTTTGGTCGGGTCTGTTGGTGTTGGTGCGTGGGCGGGAATGCGCATGGGGCAGCCCGATCGCTGGATCTACTGTCGCCGCTGCGGCCGTCGTTACTGACGCCGCTAGATGGGTCACAGAGAATGAGATACTCACCCGATGTAGTGACCGAGACCCAGGTCATTTATGCCGGACGTGGCAAGAATCGAAACGTAGATTTCACATGCAAACACTCGCCTCTGATCGGGGTATTCCGAAGCCGCTACGTCATCGTCGGGACAGCATTCCAATTCACGTATCGTTCTCGAATATGCACCGCAAGATATGACCGCGGTGATCGAGAGATTGCGTGCGTATATGCGGTCGTCTGGCCTGGGTGAATGAGCCGTGGATCGAGAAGTAATGGTTAATATTCTGAAGGATTTTGCAAGTAGTACATGCCAAGAAAATTGTGCCACCTGAAGAAGGCTGCCTGAAGAAGAGGAAGCACATGAGATCGGGACCGCCGGTTTAGAGGCCTGCAACGCTCACTGACCGGAACATTCTCATTTGGGCCTTGCATACCTCCTACGATGAGTACTTCGGACAGATGCGATTAGAAGCTGTGGGGCAGTTATTATCAACGTTGACACAAAACTATCACAATATTTGACACACCTAAGTTATATGCGTGCTGCTGCCGCACCCACAACATCGCCTGCGCACGGCGGTTTAGGGTCACTTGAACACGAGGTTAATTGGGCGTTGGATGGCTGTCGCACAGCGGATGGACCCAACAGATTCTCGGCTGACTGCAGACTAGGAGGACCAGGTGGGATGTATCTTTACGATGTCAAGAACCTGTGCACCCCAGCGATCGATGTACCGCCAGCTAACTTGGGCGTGAATCGACGTAGGATCGGAACCCTCCTCGAAGTGAGCCAACTCCACGAAGCGTTCGAGTATGCTGTCGGTCATGATGAGCTGTGGTCCATACATATCTTCACAGCCTACAGTACTCACGTACGGGTTTCTCCGCCAGTCTTGCAAGGCGGTCTTGAGCCTCACGTCTGCGTCGGTAAATTCGTACTGACGCGCCTTGACGACACAGCAAGGGCAGTCCCAGATGGAACACGCCAATGATGGAAATGATGTGACGCCGCCAGCGTACACGTGCCAAGGCAGACGATCACAGTGACGTTGCATGAACGCGCCTGGTCTGGTCTCCGGTCTCGCCGGCCCGGAATCCGTCTGACTCTTTCCAACTCTTTCCTATACTGGGTATTTCGGATCCCCGTTCCTCCTCGCGATACCGTAGTCTCCAACACTTTAGCATCATTCACTTTCTCTCATACAAAAATGAAATTTATTGTTGGTTCATTGGCGCATCACTGGCTGCTCCACGGTTGCGGCTTACCACGCACAAGCCCCCTCATGACACTTGTCATGACATCTCGGAAAGATCATTTCTTTTTGGTCACACATCAAAGACAAAGACACAGCACAGAACGAAGTGACAGAATTTATTCTTATCGAGTAAAATTACGATTCTGTTGCTTCACCAATGGATGGTACGAAAGACAAGCCAAGACACAATCCTCGTCAGGTGTCATTGAGCTTGCCGTGGACATGACGGGACTCACGTACTAATTCCCAACCGCGTTGGTTCGGTGCCTCTGCTCTAGGTCCTAGGTCAGTGACACCCCAGTATCACCAAATAAACCATACCATCATATAGTGAAGGTCCCATTGGCAAGTTTCTGGAGAAAAGTCCCTAGGTTAAGTGAATCATCACGCTTGTAAAAAAATGCGTATTGGCTCAAGCAGAACGCACAGAAACCACTCCCCAGGAGCTCCCCTATGGCCCACCAGAACGGCAAGGGCAGAAGCAGCAACAGGTTGGTTCTCATGATCGTAAAATGCCAAGCGGCACGCACCGATATTAGGCAACAGGCCATCCTCTTTTGGCTCCACCGGAACGGCAAGGGCAAAAGTAGCAAGAGAGAGTACAAGGGCGGTTCTCGTGAGCATCATTGTTTTCGCAATTGAACTGGTGGCGAAGAAGAGAGAGGTCGAGGCCGGAAATGATGACGACGAGATTTGCAAGGACGTATTTATACCCGGGTCGCATGAATATTGCCTATCAAGGGTAAATGCGTCTTCTAGCTTCAACATTCAACGTTTAACACCCAGTGACTCGGCGCACGAATACACAGTCATGTCCCGGATCGCTGGTGCCTTGGCCGAACTGAAGACGCCATCTTCCAAGGGTGACAGCCATCATACTACCGTCAATCCAGTTCGAGTTACTGTAACTCGTGGGTGAACTCATGAACGCGCGTCGGTATATGCGTCCATGCTACTTCATAGTCCTGGTGTCGCTGCTCCTGAACGATCAGACTGATTCAGACTGATCCTGTTGGTGGCGAGCCTCTTTCGCGAGGTTGGGGGCCTTCTCGTCCTCTACATGCCCCTTTCTCTGCGACGTTACGCTTTCGGATTCTGGGACTCCCTGCAGCCAATTTTTTTCTCCACACGTGATGCTGCTCCTCGTATTCTGAGGTGGTCCAGTAATGACATTCTTGATAGGGGGACGCAGGACAGAAATACTGGAGGGAACCTTGTCTTCGGTGGCCTCATCACTGGCATGGAGTGGGTGAAAAATTCTGAGGATTCTCAAGATGCTGTCTTTCGACTTTTTTTTCGGATCTGGATGAACTTGACGGCACTGGTGTGGTTGTGAATATTCATGGCATGGTTGAACGAGAAGCGTTACTGTACATTCATTGGACTCGACTTTCTCTTTTGACTATAACACAACAACTATGGCATAGGAACCATCGTTGTACACTCACGCAGATGGACTGCAGCACGTGGAACGGCGTAGGAGCTAGATATATCAATGCAGTATTTACATGTGTCAGAATGTTATCGTAAGGTACGTGCGGGCGACCGGTGCAGAACAACCTATACTAGCGTACCACCCATCTTGGCTCGTGTTGTCGCCTTGCTATATACCAGAAACTTCTGTGTTCTAACCCCTTGGTCGTATTCTCGCTGACGCGACCGTTATTGTAACTACCATTGAAAGAGGTAGCTCCCTTTGGCGTTGGAGGTGTTGCGATCCCCCTCGATCAGTAAATATGTTCAACCCAGCCCAGAGGGAAGTTTCAAAGGTGGAGCAACTTCCCGTACAGTTTACCGTAGAGGGATCATAATGCACCCTCGTTTGTTCTGATTTTCTGTGGCAGACCGGGTTGCACGCCACTGTCACTGCCGCGCTTCGGGCTCGGTGCCTGCACGGGTTGTATCATGGCTGCTGTATCAGTATGAGAACGCAGCAGGGTCCGTTGGTTCGATCGATGTTTACATTACTGGAAGGGGTGCATTAGGTGCGGGTGCAGGTTCTGGTCTCGGCGGGAGAGGGAGGGGTGTCGGCGTCCCCTGGTCCCGCTTCGAAATGCCTGCGGGGATAAGGATTCGGTGCTCGTTCGCGGGGAGTAGAGGAGCGTCGTGGACGACCGCGGGATCAGGATTTCCGCGCCACCCAGGGGGTGTGCTCACCGTCTCTTCGGAAGACTTGGGTGGCAGCTGCGACGCTGGCGGTGGCGAGGAAATGGTTTCGTCCTTCGCGGGGAGAAGGATGGGCGGCGCGGTCGCACGGGCATCAATGGCGGCTTTGACAGAGGCGAACTCATCGCTGCCTGTCCAGTCCTTCACGAGCGCGTCAAGGTCGGCATAGCCCTTGGCTTTGATGATTGCGTTGCGCAGCGTCTTATTGGCGGTCTTGCGGGTCTTGAATTGGGAGATGCAGAACTTGGTCGATGTCCAATGGTTATCCAGATACTTGCACTATACCCGCGGTAGCAGGTCAGCAATTGAGTCGGTGAACGAGGAGGGCACGTACGAGGCGGAGGTAGGGCAAGATGAAAGTGTCCTCGAGGTTGGTGAGCGGATGAGGCGAGAAAATCGTCGGGTTCGCCTCGGCAGCCGTGGCGATCATGACGGAATCCGCACCGGTTATCGCGCGAATTCGGCGCGCATCCTCGTAGCCGACACAGTCGCCGTTCTCGATGACTGCGACGTCGCGCCCGAGGCCCTTGACAAAGTCGACGATCTCCTTGAGGCGGTGGACGAGCGCGCGTTCGCGCGGGCGCATATTCCGCGTGCGGCAGTGGATCGTGAGGCAATTGACGCCCGTGTTGACGATGCGCTCTACGAGGGCGAGCGTGTCTTGTTGCGTCGGGAGCAGGCGGATCTTCGCGGAGACCGAGATACGAGGGGGTAGATCGCGGCGGAGGGCAGTGAGAATGGAGCAAAGGAGGTCGGGGTTCGTCAGAAGGGCGGCGCCCATGCCCGAATGGGTCGAGAAGGGCTTCGGGCAGCCACAGTTGAGCTCGACGCCGGAGACATCGTCCACGACTAGGCGTGCCGCCTGTACAGCGAGGTCCGGGTCGGCGGAACCAACCTGGAATATTAGGTAGGGTTTCTCGATGGGATGGCAAGTAAACATGGCGCGCTCGTGCTTTCCGTTATACGAGATGGTCCCTGATAAGGCTGAAAAAATCACGTTTAGGATTGCAAAGAAGGGCAGAAGTCAACACACGTACGATCCACGACGCGCTCAGCGTTCAGCATAGCCTTATCAACCATCTCCGGTCCCCATACAAGCTTTGCGCCGTGCTTTAGAGCAAAGAGTCGCGTCGGAACTGCGCATAGAGTTACGATGTTTGCAAGGGAATTCGAATGTTGAGCAACATACGCGCGCCAGAACGAACCATTGGTGCTAGCATGACACCATTTTTGTAGTCGTCAGGTGAGAGCCCGTCCAGTCGAGGACGTTTGATGTTGGGAAGAGGTGAAGGCGAAGGAGAGGAAAGAGAACGTCGAGACATTAAGAAAAGCCAAGGCCAATGCGTGGCCGGGTAGAATGTTCTCATCAAGTGAACCCGGCCCGACACCGTCAGTCAATTTGGATATCAACGGCGACGACGATGGAGTCACTTCGCAGCAAATCAGTTCGCAAAGGACCAAGGCCAGTTGCAGCAAAGTTAAATAAACCCAGCAAAAATGCTCGAAAATCCAGGGTCGACGACAAGATCAAACGGCGCATGTCAGCGCGCTATGCTACGATCTCTGCACCCACTCCCACCGACACCTCTCCGCCGTCGGTGCCGACAATACCACTCGATCTACGTGGCACTGGCCTCGTCTCGGTGAGAGAGAAAGACGAGATCTCACAAGTACAGACCCCGACAAAGGAAGACCTCCGTGCGGCAGAGAACAGGCTGCTCGATGTTGATGTCTTTGATCCAGATGCTTGTGCGTGCCCCTCAATCGAGTCCTCTCCCTGTCGGGCTCACCTCTTCCTCAGACCTCAAGCTGAAACTTGCCAATTCAACCGAGGCTGAGCTCCGTTTGCTGCAGTCATCCTTACGAAACTCAAAGGACGAGGTCGCAGCCGATTTGCAACGAAACGTGTTTAAAAAGTGCCCAGTTCCCGCAATTCTGTTCTGCATACATCTCACAAACACCACAGCTACGCTCAGTTTGTCCATATCTCCAAGGAAATTGGCATACTCGAGAACGAAATGCTGGGTCTCAAGGAGAGCCTCGCTGAATGGAAGAGCATGCCTTCCGTCCTCCACATCGAGGAGTCTGCTTCCGTTGCTGGTCCGCCGCCTATCTCCCTTTCTTACCACAAGCAATATTGACTTACTCTTAGATCGTCGGCGCAACGTCCGTTCGTCTGTCGCTGACCTGCGCGTGTTATACGCGCACCAGATGCAGAATTTACACACCCAGATCGAGGGATCGGCCAAATTCGTGCCGACGACACCTGGCAGGCACGTCGTTGCAGAGATGGACAGCATATTCGTGCTCAACGCAGCAACGTACAAGCCAATAAGTGCCGTGCGTTTCGTGCTTCTTGACGATGCCGTCCTCGTCGCTCGCAGGCGTCGTCGTCGCAATGCGTCTGAAAGCGACAAACTCGTCGCCGACCGTTGCTGGCCACTTAACGAAATGCTCGTATTGGATACGAAGGATACCGCCAGTATGTGATACAACTTTCTCTCCGCATATATATGCATGGCTCAGCGGTATCTCCCAGCACTCGTCAATGTCTTCAAAATCAAGCATGGAAAAGAGACGCACGTGTATCGCACGGACTCTGCTTCAGACAAGAAAAGCCTACTTTCGCAGTTTCGTCACGTTGCAGAAGAACTGGCTGCAAAGAAGCGCAAGGAACGTGAGGGCGAGCACGAAAGACGAAAGAGCTTATGGACTGCAGGTGGCGTGCGTTGCCTCGGATCTTGTCTTCCGTCCGTCGATTCCGACCTCCGTCGCTTCACAGAGCGGTTCAGTCGCCATGGGAGACATCCCTCCCGTTCCCGATTGGATGTCCGATCTCGCCCAGCAAGCGGGCATGAGCGACAGCGCGAAAGAGAACGCAGAACGAGATGCCCGATGGATTGGCGATTTTGCGGATGAGCTAAACGTGGCAATTGCGTTGCGAGAGTGGGATAGGGCAGTAGAACTCGTAGAGCAAGGTGTGGTCTTCCTACTTCACATCAGTATGTAATTTTTCTCACGTCAGCATAGGCCAAGCGAAGCTCGCCACGATGCCGCTCCTGGCAACAAAGCTCACCCCATTGACGGCCTCGCTCACCGCTGCACTGTTACAAGCGCTTTCTTACCCACAACACCACAAGGAGGCGGTCAAGAAGCTTATTGCCCTACTCATTCGCCTCGATGCAGGCGCCGCTGCGCGCACGACATTTCTTACTGCGCGGACGGAGACAGCTCGCCGGCTTGTGCGCATGATTCGCTTCGACGGTCATATCGGGACCTACATCAATGACCTCTCGACAACCATCTTCACTGTGATTAAGCACACAGCGGACTGGTTCCTTGCGAGCTTCAAGGAAAACGAGGTTGCCAGTAGTGAGTGATCTCGTTTTGGCCTCAGCCTGTGTTTCCCAGCTCACTGATTGAAGGTTTCATCGAATGGGCAAAGAGCCAGATAGAAACGTTTGCGGAGATGTTCAGGATACAGGTATTTTGCACAGATGTAGACAAAAGCGTCGTCGACGAGGCTCTCAGCATCACGCACAACCAAAGTCGCAAGGTCTGTGTTCGGTCTTCCTTAATCAGGATCTGTCCTCTAATCTGTACATAGCTTCTTCAAGAGTTTGGCCTTGACTTCCGCTTCATTCTGGACGCGCTTCTCGTCCCGAATCCCCTGGAAAACGTCCCTCCACAGGTCCCGATTCTTGCCCCTGCACCGAGAGCACCACTTCCTACCCGGACAGACGTACCTTCCCGTTCCGCACGCAGCACTCCAGTGCCAGAACCAATACTGGGTTCTGTACTCTCGTCGTCTCCCGCCATGACGCCGGAACTCCCCGCACGCTCAGGGCGGAGCACCCCATTGTCAGCGCCAGACCTGCCCGCCCGCACTCTGCGCAACGCGCCTGTACCCTCGCCTCTGATTGCGGCAAGCACTCCTCCGCCGCTCCCGCGCACCCTCTCGTCAGCCAGTCACCCGTCCACATCCTCGCTCTCGCTCTCACTCGACTCGTCCCCCTCGCCGACCTTCTCTACCCCAATCACGCGCCGCACACGCTCGCCACGACCCCCGCCCTCCGCGTCCGTGAAGGCCTCGAGCCGTTCGGCGACCCCCACGCCCGCGCCGGCCACTCCTCCCCGCGGATCGGCCCCCACCCCCTCGCGCGCCGGCATGCCCATCCCTGCGCGGGTGCCAACGCCGACACCTTCGTCCGTCCGCTCGTCATCGCCCGCACCGGTGCCACTGGCGGCGCCTGCGCCACGCATAGGCACGTTCCCGCGCGGGATTAACCCTGCGCCACCGCCGCGCTCGCGCGATCGGCCCGGAAGCGCCGCGGGGAGGGAGCGGCCACCACCTGTAAGTGTGCCGAAGCGGGAGGGATACTTTTAGATTGTTGTGTGTGTTTGTGTAGCAATTTACTCGTCGGTTTTGTCCTTGGGGTTGAGTGTGAAACGCAATGTTGCGCGCACAGGCGCCTATCCTTCTTAATCCGAGCACCCACGGTGTTTTGTGCCCGTACTCTCTCAAGTCGTGATTTCCTCTACACGACAACACGACTGATTGAAGAAAACCAACTAACGAGGCTATTCTCTGTTCTCTCGTTGCCCCTGGCACCCATGGCACCCATAAACACTGCTACCGACTAATATCATTACACCTGCACTGTCGATACTGAAGTGATCCACCCAAATGACGACCTTTGCTCGCGGAAAGTTCAATATCTAAGGAAGGAGCACACACCACCAACCGTCACGGCTATGTAGGATGTGGATATGAGAAGTACGTCTCCCATGATTTCCAAGTTTCCTGGTATCAGGTGCCTACCCGCCTGCGCACGTCTTTGATTGGAGTCAACCGGAAGTTATGCAGGTGCAAAACTGCACGAAGGTGTGGCTGTTGCCAACAATCCTGGAAACCCCACGTTCCCCGAGCAAGGGGCTCACCCCGCGTGGATTGCCCACTGGACTACTATTGCGTCTGGCGGATCGGGACAGCTTCTCGACGTCAGCAGGAAAGGCCCATCTGTGGCAAAAGACCATACTAACTTCTCTGAATGACCATGAATCGTCTCGCGGTGAATCGCTGGACATGTACTGGCTAAACCCGGGCTGTTCCTAGGTTTAGTCAATACATGTCCGGCGATCGATATAGTAGCGACGCTGGCAACCCGCTCTCCGACAGTCAAGCCGAAATCAATGGCCGGATGCTTCAATAATTTAGGCGTGACACATTCCTCCATAGATCTGACCGCTGAGAGAGCCTCCCGAGTCCGTGCAAGCTGACGAGAGCAATTGTCCAGGTGCTTACTGTAGTCACGTCCGGGATTATCATAACATCACCCACTGGCAAACCACTCTGCTATGATAGGTGGCGACCATTCGACTGGGAACACCCTACGGCTCCCCCCCTGGATTTCTTTACGACAGTGTATAGTTCGTATGGCCCCCTCACACGATTTCTCAGCGTCGTCGCCCGCGCTGCCAATGAGTGCCTAACTCTCTCACGCTCAAATGTCTTTAAAGTTCATGGGGCGAGGGTGTGAGAAATATTCGACCCGGAGAAGCCTTTGAAGCCCGCTTCTTCGCTCATCCATGCAGTCACATCATCAGCAGAAGATATCCTGGAATGATGTCCCACTGATAACTGTCGGGGTCAAAATGCACTGCTTGAGTTAATCGAACGGTTGTCGACATATGCCGGTTTCTAGTACAACTTCTATCACCAACCGCGAGGTAGCCACTATCTCGCAGTTGATGGAAGTCGCACTTTGATATGTAAGTCGCCGAGAAGGCCGATTCCGTACATAGTCATGGTGGGTGAGGCGATACAACTCCGAAGTGTAGAACGGACCGTTTCTTGGACCGCTTGATGCAAGGCTTGATGTTGCTGTTCATACCTACCAGGACCCATCTATTGCATCATACACGTGACAATGTCCTACTCAATCAAAGACGACATTGCAACGGTCAGCGTTCCATTCATGCTTTACCCAGTATTTCACGTGCACCAGCTCGCCCATCCGTTAGATATACAGTGGAGTAGATCAAGTGGCCTGCGGCGCTCGACGCCCTCGTCACCTTGCTCGTCACCAGGCTTTCCACCTTCTAAGAGACGTAATAGCAACGCAATCGTACGTAGAGTAGGGTTACGGTGATGCTGTTTGCCCATGTGCCAGGAAGCTGGTCTTCTCCCTCCAGACTCCAGTAACAAAGTTCTTCCTGCAGTGAATTATTTTATGTCCGATAAGGGTTATTCCTCTGTCATTTTGCGGCCTTGCGGCCGCAGCAGCCTGATTGTGTCTTCTCCATGGGTTTTGGGTTTGTTGGCGCCTTACGGCTCAGGGCAACTCACCTCCACACTCCTTGACAGGAGTTAACCAAAGTGTAGGTGCGGGTGCAGGACCGGACTGAGGTGTGTGCGTGTACCGTGATTTTGTGCGCATCACGCACTGGCATGACGCGCCGGCTGACCCCTCCTTCTCCCATCCCACGCCTAAAATACGCACTATTTGACAGTTACCCCAACAGCGCCTCAGAGCCAGCGACGCGGGTCTGGATGCCGAACGACGTAGAAAAAGAGTGTGAGCGAGCGAGGCGGCAGCGGTTACGGGAGGCGGAGCGTCGGCGCGAGAACGAGCGGCGGTTGGAGGGTCAGCGGTGGGAGTTTGAGCGCAAATGTGAGGCTCTGAGGAGGAAGAAGGCCGCTGCGGATGAAGAGAACGACGCTGCTCTCGCGAAGAACGGGAGAGACGAGGACGAGGTACTCGGAGGGGCATGTGAGAATCGGGTGGGGGAGGGAGACAAACCCCAACCGCACAGAGACGCGGCCCCGTGGACAAACGACCAGGCAAGGCGCCCCGGGAAGCTGAAACGGAGAAATCGCAGAGCAAGGGCCAAGGGAGAAACGGATGCCGAGAGGAAGACACCTGCGGGGCGCGCATCGCCTGCTCCTGCGAAAAAAGAGTACCCTGGATTGCATGTGATCGCGCAGGTAGGTTACGTGCCACCTCGCATGACGAAACTGATCGGAGGTACCCCCTTCTATTTTGCGCAGTCGACGCCGCTTGCACCGCCCTTGCCGCCAAGGACACCATGTGGCGAGTCATCTTTACATTCGGGGAAAAGCGAGACCTGCCGTCAGGGCGAAGACTTCCAGACGAGCATGGGAGTCGACTATCTATTCGACCCCCCATTACGATGTACCCCATTGGCTCCCGACGCTTCTGCCCCGCCGCCGGCAGTGGAAGAGAGCGCGCAGACACGTGAAGCCGCAGCCGACGTTCTCTTCTTTGAGCCTCAGCTTCTATATGTCGAGAGATCCGACTCCACTGTCGCCGCAATCGTACCGATTGTGAAGATCGGCCGGGCTTCGGCGGCATTTTACAGGAATAGTGGAGAGCCTGGAAACACGCGCCAACCCCAAAATTTATTTAGAGGCCGTGGTCGAGGTATGGTATGGACGAGGCGGTCGAGCTCCACGTGGCGAGCTCCCCCGGACAAACTGGGGATAATGATGCAATCCCCAAGGGCATAGGGCACAGCTGGCAGTCCGCTCTATCCCCTCTTCGCTGATAACGTACGTGTACAGTATACGGCGTCCAGGTCGTCCAACCAAGTTTCATATCTTCGACCCCTCTCGACCCTCGTCATCTCTATGTGTCAGTCTCTCAGGCTCATGATGATGTATATTCTAAGACTCGAAGCTCGTGCGTTCATGTTAAGATCCCTGGCGGCATCGCAAAATTAGGCTCTCTCGTGCCGGTAGCACTGTTGGCTCACGGAGCCCCGTCAATTACACCGCAAAACACCGGCCGCTTGGACCGATTCAGACATCCGACTGGAACGATCATCAAAACGAAAACTTTGCAACGCATGTGCAAATGCGAATATGAAGAAGCTGCGTCTCTAATCATACGAGCGAAGGACCCTCAAACTGGCGCGTCGCGCACAAGCATCTGGTAGGCGTAATTTGGGCGGTATGAAACCTAAGACCTTCTGCTCTCGCTTCTTCTTCTTGGAATCCTCACTCAGCTCGACCGGTTATTTAGGACGTAAGTCGAGGACTGCGTGTGGTATTCTTGTTCCGTCTTAATGCCCCGTTCCAATGTGCTAATCACTGCAAGAACTATTGCGGGGATTGGACAACAGAAACCCCGTTTTCATAATGAGTTAGGTTCAGCTCATCTCTCTCAGTCCGGGCATGGCCTCCATATAACTCGCTTCTTTGGCCAGGCTGGAGCCGTGATTCTGTGTTCATATGGGAACGCCAATGGCCCGAGCTTCGCAGTTTATTACAATAGTCCCCCATCCGCTTCCCTGTTAGGAGGTGACTCGTCCCAGTTTCGGAGCACCTTTATAATCGGATGGACAAGCCTATAATCTCGAGTTGGTTTGATTGCTGACCTATTAAGATAATATTACCCCTTAAACTGGCATACGAGTCTGAGTGACCTGGGTAAATTCCCCGGTCTCATTTATGTTCACGGCTTCATTAAGTTTTAACGAGATGAATCATTACAGCATAATAACCCGGGATTTTGCGATGTTTTTTTGACAGTTTGTCATGATACAGTAAGTAGCGAGCGGTCGAGAGCTCACCGTGGCACCGTGTTTGCTGCGCTCCTCTTACCCCATGCGCCGTTCTGCGAATCGATGAATGATTCTTGCGGGACTGTCGGAACACTCAGGTAGTCGGACTCTGGTCTGCAAGTGTGAACTTGGCCGCCCATCTCGGATATACCTCCGGCAAAACCAAAAACATGGGGGTCGATTGTTGTGTGTCTGGCTTCTTTTTTGTCCCCCTAACTGCTCACCAATAACGTAATCCTCTTTCCTGGTATTGCTTCCTGTATTTTTGTCTGCTTCTCGTGAGAGCCTAGGGGCCATAAAGTGCTCGTTTATCATAACCTCAGCACCGCCATCGCCGGGATCGATCTCGAGCCTTACAGTCACAGTACTATTCACACCGTGCGATACTTCTTTTCGGAAAACTTAGCTCGTGCTGAGAACCGTATCTTTTGGTTCAATGGTTGAGGCGAAGTCATTACGGCACGGCACTCTCTATTCGATTTTGGTTTGTCAATAAACATGCGGCAAGCAAATTGTCTCTTTCCCCCCTCTCCAGGAGTGAGCCGCACCGATTTCAGACACCGTCCACCACGGAGGGGTTCCTTTTTTATTATCACTATCGTAGCACGACGGTGGCACCTCCACTGCCTAAATCCAAATGCGACGGGGGACGGCTTTATCCTGTGTTGGTTTTCCGGTTTTGGACGATTGAGTACGAGATCAGATCGATCAGTAGTTGCACGTTTGGGGGACCCATGGAAGGTAGTTGACTCAGGCGCTAGGAGAGGGGGCGTCGTCAAGGTCGCCAGGATCGCGAATGGGCGTAATGGAGCAAGATCAAATGACTGTCTAGGCCGCCACGACATCCATGCACGAGATTTCCACGTTCATCAATTGTTCGTCGTTCAACATTCAAAGTCCATCTCGGGGCGCACTGATGGGGTGTCCGTGCCACGACGTGATTACTGTACCTATTCGTCGTTTGTTTCATTAATTGGCCCGGTGGGTTCTATTCACCACTGTACCATATCGCGGGCCATCACCGCGTCGCCATTCAATGGCTGGGGCACGGACGTGGTTCTCTTTCTCAGAGGTGTCGTACGGTAGCATTAGGAAGTACTAGGTGTGCCCTGGGTTCGAAAGGCAACGAACAATGTTCTTTTGGGTGTGCCCTGGTCCCTTTGGACAAGACAGGTAGTCAAGGTCATGATTGACACATACGGCACTGGATCCACGGCTATCTCATCCGGAAGATGATGCATGATGGAGCGCTGCACAGAGATATGCGTCTTCTCCTTGACGTACTACACGGGCCCGTTTAGGTAAACAATGGCCCGCTCAGCTCCCACCCACCCATCTTCAGGAATCAATGCAGTAGGTGGCGCCCAACTACAACTCCACCTTCCTGCTTGCCCAGGCCTAGCTGGGTAGTATTGTGGTCTCGAACGGCGGATCACGCCGGCAGTGTATGGTTTGATGCACGTCATCTTAACTTGGAACTAAGTACCAGAGGTGCGAGCATCGAGGATTCGACGAGGAACAATCCGTCCAACCAAGCCGGAGCCTATTAGACACATCCCAGGAAAGGCCCCTAAATCTGGTGGCGCTTGTGTACTATAGATGGCCCTGTGGCCACCATGCGCCGCGAGAGCATGCTCATCACCGGTAGCCATCATGCGAATGTCCGGTATGTTCGGTGTCAAACTACTGCTATACCGGCTCAGCTGCGTCTTGGTCTGTGACTCAGAGTCAGGGGCTTGCTTCTTCTTCTCTGCTTGCGCCGCTGCGGGGGAAGTCACATATCTTCTGTCTCTCTTTGTCCGCGGGTGAAGGGAATGCACCATCCGCTCCCAATGTCTGAAAGCAGCCAGCGTCCACAAATACCAAAACTGGGTCTCATTCCTGCCTTTCTCGGTCATCTCGGTGCCTCTGCCCCGTTGCACGGCCCATGCATCCGTGACTCTTTCGACATGGCATGACTCTTGCACCGAGGCCTGAGCGATCTTGCTTCTCAGGATCGGTCGCCACACGCGTCTCGCGCTAGATCTACCAGCTTGATCTGTGCCGGTGTGGATTGGGAAGCGCGGGTGATTCGACCGCTCCGGAAGACGCATATAAGGCCCCGTGTACAGCAGCCCCCCCACACCGCCACCCTTGCCCATCCTGTCCCTTCCCTCAATCATTTCCTCTCTTCCCCCCAGTTTCTTTCGCCCCTTCCTTTCGCCCTCTCTTCTTTCATAGAATCCACTGGAGAGAGAGGATGCGCTCGCACGACCCGACGCTCCCGTCCATCTCCTTCGTTCTCTCCCAGGCACGCCCGGCAGCGCCACGCGGCGGCAGGCGGTGGAACGGATTCGGCATTCGCCGCTCCAAGTCTACGCCCTCTTTCGCACCGCACCCACCTCGATATCCGCCGCGGCTTGACAGCGACTTTCTAACGGTAAATATCTGGCTTTACGAGACCCTCTCCCAACCGGCCCTGTCCCCCTGTTTCATGCGCCTCCGCCGCCTCCGCTTAATTTTTATTTCGCGCTGATCGGACACGTCGCTGACCCGCGCGAGAAGACTGTAGATTACCGATATTCCAGCCCACCTCGCGCGCCGTCGCGCTCGAGCTTTGCCCTGGTACGTATGCGATCAAAAAATGTGCTGTGTGCGCTGCTTGACGACGCGAGCCTGTTCAGCCCAAGGACATCTTCGACGCCGATGCCGAGATAGAAATCATCATGCCATCGCCGACCGAGTCCGAGCCGTCGACCGAATCGGCCACCGGGTGCTCGACGACAAGCCACACCTGCACCTACTACGACGGTTCCCACACCCATGCCAAGAATAGCCGTAGTCATCACGGTCATTCCCTTGGCCCCAGCCAGAGTCTCTGTTGCGGCCACGGCAGTCGCCCCCGGCGCACCCGCGCAGTGACCGCCTTTATTCACGTAAGTTTTTCCGCCCCTCGGATCACGAAGCTTGTCTCCCGTCTCTTCTTTTGGGTGCTGAATTGCTGGGGCGGTATGCCCCCATCTTGTTTTTAGGACACCCTTTCTGCGCTCCGTAGTAGGTGGAAAGGGGCGCAAAACGTGCGGCGTGCAGAGCATCGCATTCCATTCGACTTGTGCAATTGAATTCGATTGTCTCGAGGAGTACAAGTCCGAGTCTCCCACCTGTCCTTATACGGGATATAGAAAAGCGGGAGAAAGGCGGGGCTCAAGACATCCATACTTTCTACCTTATCCACCACTCATCATCGTCATCATCGCAATCATCATCATCATCACCATCGTCTCCACTACGTTGAGATCTGTGTTTCGTCTCTTCTTGTAGCACTACATTACGTCTCGCCGCGACCTACTGTCTGGTTCCGGTGCTCGTTTGTATCTGGTACCCATTTCGTCGCCGTCTATTATAGAACTATTCGATCGGCCTGCGATCACCAGCAGGACCACTACTTTCGGCCCAAACGAAGTGTTCCCGTCAGCCGTTACAATTTAGTTCAAGGAGAGGCGTATGAGCGCCGCGGCGATCTTTGGTGACGCAACTTGACGACGCAGCATCGCCGGGGCGTTCCTGGCTTCTCTCTTCTTTTCCGCTTCGTTTCATGAATGCATATAAAAAAGGGAGGCAAGTGCAGCAAGGGAAGAGCGGATGGCTGTTGGTACAACCCCGCGAGGCCAGCTACATAGCTGCCTGCGGGTTTCAATCGTGTTACAACCTTACATGGTGTCTATAACCTCCTTTAGCTCCCGTTCATCCAAAATGTGGAAGCCCTTGTCGGTCGTAACCTAGGTCGAATGAATTGGATGTGCGTTTGTTACGTGATGTTATCAGTGGAGAAGTGCGTACCTGGGCAAGCTGTACGTTGTGTTGATCGAGCTTCTCTTCCATGACTTGCTTGAGAACTCTCAGAACAAGGACCTGCGCTTCCGTGAGAGACATTTGCTGCGGGTCAGGGTAAGGACTACGCATTCGTTGAAATCGCATGCGAAGGAAGTGCGCACCGAGTGCCATTTGTCCTGGAGCTCGCTCTGTGCTGCCTCGGAACCAGAACCGATCGCCTTGGCGTCGTATCGTACAAACGTCCCCGAGGGGTCGGTGTGGTATCTGCGGCGTTGTCAAAATCCAGGACAAAGGAGAGGCAAGGAGCGCACAGCTGTGGGCCGAGTTCGTCGGCGCCGGCGATGAGGAGGGCGACGCCAAATGGGCGACTCATCATCGCGTCCTCATCGTGCACGCTCTCGCCGAAACGGAGTGCGAGGTCGCAGACCGCCTGCGTGACGCTCTCCACCTTGATGCGCTCGTCGTAGGTAAAGGCGTGGTTCTGGGCGGTGACGCGGGCGTGGTCGACGATGGTGCGTGCGTCGGCGGTGAGGCCTGACATGGCACACCCGAGATGCGTGTCGATCTCCATGATTTTCTCTATTGACGAAGCCTCGAGCAGGGGAGACTGGACCCGCTTCTCGACGCCTAGGACGACGCCGTGTGGCGTGCGGATGCCTACAGTTGTAGAGCCGAGCTGGAGTAGACAGATGCTGTGCGCTCGGCACAGGTTCAAACCCGGCGTGGGACAGAAAAACGCACTTTTATCGCCTCGATGGCATATTCGACTATCACACACAGCACGCCGTCAGACCGATAAGACACACGATGAAAATTTCCCCCATTGGGGCTGTAAGTACCTTGGAATAATCGACCCTCAGGTGAGAAGGTATTGACACCGCGATCTTGAATGGAAAAAGAGCTCAGGGTTATATGCGATGACTTGGAGCTCAGAGCTCACCGTACTCTGAGCGAGTTAAGAACATGAGGAGAACAGGAAAGACGATCAGGTGAAAGTGTGCTGCTTGCGCTTGAGAAGACAGACGCGACGCGCATGCGTGAGAAAGACTTAGTCACGTGTGACCCAGATAAGCCAAAATGATATTACGGCAAGAAGCACAGCCTAGGTATTGTTCTCCGCGGTCACGATGTCAGAGGTGGTGATTGCCGCCGCAAAATGGCTTGAGACCGCGGAGGGCGCAGTGCTGTACCTGAAACCAACTGTATGCGGCGGCATTTACAGGTGTACACGGACGGGGATGGAGATCACACAGGGGCAAAAAAGAAACAGGCAAGACTTTTTTGGCAACCTCTCACGCATGCAGTCGACCACTTCTCGATTCAGAGAGGCTTCTCTTTATTTGTACGTCGCTCCTCGTCCTCAGGCTCCTTACCTTCTCCCATCATCCCGTTCCCATCCCATTCCATCCTTTCCCTCGTGCGCTCGCCGGCCCGCGCGTACTCCCTCCCCCTTGTACGTTACTCCACTTCCTCTCGCTCTTTCCCCATTTGCTACACTTGTCTCACCTTCTCTCCTCCTCCGTCTCCTCCCGCGCGTTGCTAACCCCAACATCCTCGGCGTCTGATCCTCCGTATATAGTTTCATCGCACACTTCAACTTGACCACACTTCGCAGCCATGGTTGCTGCCAAATCCGTCCCTCAGAACCGTCGTCTTTCCTCGATTGATCCCTTCGAGGCCGTTCTCCGCCCGCCACCCGACGAGACACCCGCCCAGCGCGAAATGCGCATTCTCGCGGAACAGCAAGCTAAGCAAGTCAGCGATGCCATCGATGAGCAGCTCCGTGTGGAACGTGTAGAACTTAAGAGGGCAAGGCCCGATGTGAAGATCCTCCTCTTGGGCCAAAGTGAGAGCGGGAAAAGTACGACCCTCAAACGTAGGTCCCCCCGTCACTCTTCCTTTTGGGCGCGATATGGGCGCATATACATATATGTGTCTGATGGCAGCATGCCCCCGCTCAGGCTGTGCCTGCAGGCATCCATTCATCTTGCTCGTGCGCATATATTCCCACGCTCACTCATTTCGCAGAGTTCCAGCTCCTGCACACTCCCGCCGCCTTTCAGGCCGAACGAATAGCATGGCGCACCGTTATCTATCTCAATCTCGTCCGCTCAGTCCGAAGGTCCGTGCTTCTCATTTGTCGTGCACTTGCACAACTCATTGCCCCGACAGAATTCTCGATACCATTTCCGCGGAGCGCGAAGAGGAGATATTTGACACTGCCTCCATCACCAGTGACAGGCGTACATCCTCAGCCTCAGTACCAACAGACCCTGAAATCCACCGTATCGCCGCAGAGAAGCATGCCGAATACAGTGCTATGCTAGCGCCCGTGTTGGAACTAGAGGGGCGATTAATTCACAGGCTACGCGAGGATGACGAGGACGACGAGGCGACCCATCTCGGAGATGGGAGCACCCCAGGTTGGTCTACGCCACGCGGCGAGTATGCCGTACGCACGACGAGCAATTGGAAGCGCGCGTTCACATTAAAGCGCAGTTCGAAACGGATACCAACTTCAACGCCGTGGTGGGACGACCCCTCAGATCCGGTGCATGTCCTAGACAGGTGTCGCGACGCGATGGTTCGTCTCTGGAACGATAAATGGGTCCGCAACCGCCTGGTAGAAAAGCGGGTCAGATTGCAAGAAAGTAGTGGATTGTGCGTCCCGCGCCCGTCATATGCGAGCACTCGACGGCGCTAAGCTGAATATACAGCTATCTCGACCAAATAGAGCGCATCACGGCGAAAGATTATTCACCTACCGATGGTGCGTTCTTTGGTGTATTCGCCAAGCTACCATCTGATTACGCTTCAGATGACGTTCTAAAAGCACGCTTGAAGACTGTTGGCGTCGTCGAGCATCCGTTCACGATTAGCATGGGCACTATGCGTGGCAACACCAGTTGGGTGATTTACGATGTTGGCGGAGCGCGCAACCAACGCCATGCGTGGGCCCCTTTCTTCCAAGATGGTGTGTCTATACGTTGTTACTCAAGTCACTCTGCCCTGAGCCCAAAGTCAAGTGAACAGCATCATCTTCTTGGCGCCAATATCAGCGTTTGATCAAGTGCTTACGGAGGTGCGTGTTCCTATCCCGGGAATGCCGTCTCCTTCTAAAGGTATAGCCTGGTGCTGCAGGACACGCGCGTCAATCGTCTGGAGGATTCGTTGCTACTTTGGCGCGCAGTCGTATCAAATAAGCTCCTTGGCAAGGTTCCCATCGTACTTTTCCTGAACAAGTGCGATCTCTTGCGAGAAAAGCTCGAAGCGGGTGTCCGACTGAAGAGCCATTTGGTGACGTACGGGGACCGGCCCAATGACTATGAGTCCGTGTCAAAATGTGAGTAGTTGGCTTCTCGAAGAATGACTCTATCGAGCTCAGATCGCTTTAGATCTCCGCAACAAATTTGGCCAGTTGCACAATCAAAACTCGCCCAATCAAGAGCGCGAATTGTTCAGTACGTGTTTGTGGGTGACATACCAGGTGGGATTTGGCTAACATGGCATCATCTTGGCTACAGTTCACTACACGTCGGTCGTTGACAAGGAAAAAACCGCCCAGATCATCGCAAGTGGTACGTGTGTTCGTTCCTTGGTGTATCGTCAGCCTGCCACTAATTAGCGGGGTTTTTCAGTTCGCGAAGCCATACTACGGCTTAACTTGAAAACTCTCCGGCTCATGTAGTCGCCGTGTTCCTCGCACACGGAGTGCATCTCGGTCGGCGTCTTCTGAACCCTTTATCCTCTCCCCAGATGGCGATACCTTAATTGTGCCTGTGCTGTTGGTCAGTACGTAGGCGTAATTTCTCTTCACTCTCGCAACTCATTTAGCTGGTATATAACATCTGTCCGTGTTGTGCTTGCATTGCCTGTTGTTTTGAGAGATAGGATAGGTCGTTGGGTGCTTTCGTATTTTATGCGAATAGTTCGTTTTTCTCACTACCGCGTGTTACTATCGCGTGGGAATAATATTCAACACCATTTGATCATGGTTTCTGTAACTCGCCCACTACTCGGTCCCCATGTCTGTCCCAACGACTCCGCTCAACGACGGCAACCAGGTCAATATTTTCTCCTGACTTTCCCATTGTTTCGTGACCGTGACATTCTGTTTTGTACCCAACTCCAGATCCCCGTCATTGCGTTTGGCACCGGGTCTAAATTTAAGACCAAGGCAAGGGTCGCTTCATCTTCTAGTCTATACCGACGATCGATTTTCGTATACAATTTCTTTAGGACGTGACCTCGGTCGTAGAGCAGGCACTCGAAGCGGGATTCTCGCACATCGATACAGCTGCCGGTGTGTCCCGTCTTTCTGCATCTCATTTCGGCGATCAGGTCTCATACTTCCCTCCGCTCTCCCCACTATTCCCCCCCCCGGCCGGCCAGCTTACTCAAATGAGCAATTCGTCGGCGCGGCTCTTCGCGAGAGCGGGCTTCCGCGCGCAGACGTGTGTGTGACGGGCAAGTACGACGGGAGGGACGACGACGTGCAAGGGGCAGTGCGCACCACCCTGGGCAAGCTCGGCCTTACGCACCTCGATTTGTACCTCGTGCACAGCCCGTGGTTAATCGTGAATGATGACGTGGAGGGGCTGTGGGGGCGGATGGTTGAGATCCGCGAAGCTGGGCTGGCAAAGTGTGTCATTTCATCGTCGTGAGAGGGCTCTGACGGGTGCGCGTGGGGGCAGGAGTATCGGAGTGAGCAACTTTCCGCTCGAGCTGTTGCAGCGCGTCGTCAAGACGGGCATGCTCCCGGCCGTGAACCAGGTGCGTCACTCAAAGACACCGTTTTGTGATGCCTCAGAGTCGGCGCAGATCCAGCTCCACCCCTACAACTACGCGTCGTGGAAGGAAGTGCTCGAGTTCTCCGCCAAGCACGGCATCGTCACCGAAGCGTACGGCAGCCTCGCGTGCGTCCCCTCACCTCATCTCCTCCCCACGACTGACGCCCGAAAAGCCCGATCACCACGTACCCCGGCGGGCCCGTCGACCCGGTGCTGTCCACGATCGCGCGCAGGATCGGCGGCACCCCAGGCCAGGTGATATTCAAATGGGCGCACGCCAAGGGCTTCGTCGTCGTCACCACCACCGAGCGCCGCACGCGCCTCGACGAGTACCTCGCCGTCGTCCATCTCCGTGCGTCCCCCCCTCTCCCAGCTGAAAACGCTCTGTGTGCGCTGACGGACAGACCCATAGCGGACCTCACGAAGGACGAGATCGACGCGATCGACAGGGCGGGCGCGTTGGGGCCCCCGCGCCCTGCGCTCGTCGTGCGAGCGCGCGAACTGGTGCGCACGGAGCGCGCGCGCCGCGCGGCACTTGGCGCGATGGTCGTTCTGTCGGTCGTGCTGTTTTTGCGTCGGCTCGGGTGGCTCGCGTTATAGTGCGCGCATTGATCGCTTGTTGGGTACCTGCGGGATTAGACGATATGTTTATGTTTGTCGTGGCGGATTGCGCGACACTGCGAAGTCTACTAGCGCCTCGCCCGGCCCGGCATGTGCAAATGGCCGAACCGTCGCTGTTTTCAGACTTAAGCGGCCTACTCTTGTATGATAAATCCCGCTCGACGGCGGTGACGACGCTCTTGCTGCGCCAGCGCCACCACAGCCTGAGTGAACAACCGGGGTGCGCGGTTCCACCCGCAACAGGCTCATTTTTAATTGATCCCGCTGCGGACCCTCAGAGCGGCGACCAAGCTGCTAAATGAGCAAATTATGAAGAAGACGGCCCATCTCAACTACGGTCGTTTTGGGGGTCCCAGAGTCCGTCAAAGGTGTACAGTAGTTAGGTGGCACACGGGATTTTCATTGTTTCGCCTACAAGCGAGCCAACCACGACTGCGGCACTGAAGGGGTCGGTTCAGACACACCGTCGTCGTCCAAGTCGCCCCAGAAACGGCATTTCTTTCCTTTTATGCAAGTTGCTGCTCCAAGCCTCTGGCATGCGCCAGGAGGGTCATTTCCGTATTGATAGGTCCGTCGGAGTAGATTGAGGGATTGTACGAACTCTCGCTGTCATCGACATCCATGCTTAGAGTAATGAATCACAAGCAAGATCACAAGTTACAGTTTTTTCGCAGGTTATGAGTTCAAAAAGGCTCGGAAGGTACGTAAACGTGAGATTATAATCTAGAGTGCATAATACCGTAGTCTTTTTGGTCGCCAATAAAAGTACACATTCTTGTTCGAATTACTATTGGGATCTTTCACAGTTTGTTACCTAAAGACCGATTCCTGGGCCCAGTGGAATTCGAAGGAGCCAGATGATGGATCACTGGCGATTCAGTGGCTTCCGACCCCCGGGATTTTGTTGTTTTTGTCTTGCAGACATCCCACACGACCAGACCGAGGAGGACGGTGGATCGTATCACCACGACCCTTCCCACATGCACGCATCGGAACGCACTGCGAAAGCAGCTAAGCTTTTCGCCCAATCTGTACGCCAGGGCCAGCCTGTGGGCTGCACTGGAAAGGCACCAAAGGTATCCACCAGATCGTGGTATGCGGCCATTTTCTTTTTGGAGCGCCATTTTCCGTCGCAGGGCCGCCATGCCATGGAATATCCGCCACAGATAGACGGGGATGAAATGCTCCAGGCGTGTCCCCCCCAAAAAAAAAGGCCACAATTGAGGCGATGCACGAGATGAACTCAGTCCGAGCATAAGCATCGCGCCGATCGTCCGTTACCTGATCTCTAGATTGCGGCGCATCGGAAGTATATGAGTGCCTTGATGTGCTCGTATCAGTACAGAAGGGTATGAACCTGATGCCCCACACACAACATGACAAACCTTTAAGCCTTACCAGGATCAATGGAATCGCATGGAGCAGGAGCGCGGATATGTGACAGTACTAACTTGAGTTAGGCACATAGGCGATCCGTGGACCACGGGTGACAAGAAGGTCTCCAGTTCATGCTCCGAGATGACCAAGACCAAGAACGTGACATATGTTGACGCTAATGAGTTGAGTACCGAGTACTGAGGATTCGGATACTCTATCAAAAGTACGGGCCTGTGACCCAGTGAGCCCGTGCTCAATTGGGAAGGTCGGAAAGGACCGAATGCTCTATCTACAGGCTGCGATAGAGAATTGGCGCCATTAGGTCACGGATCACCCGCAAGAGTAATCTGCTGACTCTGAGGCAAGCCCAGACTCGGAGGGCGAGCAGGCCAAAGAAAAACGAAAGATGTCGTGAAGGAAGTCTCGGAAACGTTCCAGCGCCAGTGGGTAGACCCGAAAAGCAGGCGGCGGCGCCCCGCCTTCAAGTTCGTACCATGCGGATACTGCTTGGGACTCGGATAGTGTGCTATTTTCTGGGCCGTTCTCTTCAAGATGTATGGGAGCAATCATCACGGGTGATATCAGGTGGCGGTAGCAGGTACTAATATAACGCAGCAAATACGGGTATTAGCAACGATGGGCTGCTTTTGATGTGGGGTGGCCCGGTCAGGCTGTGCTGTACAGTGAGCCTTACGGTACAGTGGGAAGCCGAAGTTCAACTTGAAGTTGCCAACGCCACAAAATACAATTTAAGGTTTATAGTGAACAGAACGATTACCACGCAGGCTTCTTCCAGCTTCTTGCCAGCGTTCGTACGAGCGCCACAACAACATGGCTCAAGTCTAACGGATACGTTCCACTGCGACATCCCACAAATCGGTACAGCCCGACTTCACCGACTGGTGGAGATTCGCGAGAGATCGCATAAGTAAAGATCACGCTTTGGTGATCACAGGGCGAGTTCACAAGCTCGTTATCATCCAAGAAACACAAAACATCCAATCCAACATAACAAGTGTCCATTTCCAATCAAACAAAGTCTTCAACTTGACATCTCCCTCTCGGTTCCCCGAATTTCTGCAACCACTGACACTGATGGCAATCATTTCCAATCGTCATTGGCGCCTGGGTCAGAAGCTGTATCGGGGAATCGGGGAGTGAGGGACGAAAGCAAAATAGCCAGTAAGGACAAAAAAGGAGGGAGGAGAAACAACCGACGCACCTCCTCCCGCTGGTTCACGTTTGTCTTGATTTATGGTGGGACTGGCCGCGGCAGAAAAGGCGAGCGTAAGAAGTATGGCCAAAAAGCTGATGGAGCGCATGATAGCAATGGACTGTAGTATATCTCGCTCAAATGGGGTGTATGATCGTTGGTGAGGAACTAGAGAGTGGAAGAAGAGAGAGCTTAAGTACCCAAGCCAGCCAATGGTAAGGCGCCGACCGCCCTTACTGTGCGCCCAAGACATGCAACAGGGATACCGGTGATGCCAACAGACTCTCTAAATGATAGATTTCCTCTCGTGCTGATAGGGCTCAGTCTTGGGAATTCGTTGTAGCGTAAGCAGCTAGGGCAACGAGGATGTGCAAATAGGCCGATTGAGCACATGGCAACGGAACGACAGCGGTGTACTTCACGCCAAGAGCGGCGGAAAGCTTTTTCTTCTCCATACGGAGCTCGATACGGAGAGAAGACAAGTGAGGCAGCGGAAGGTATGTTGATGCAACAAGCCGGCGCCCAGTCATAGAAAGTTCCAGCAATGTGATGCTACGAATCTCCTACGATAGGGCTACTTGCAGTCTTCGAACACACACCGCCTTCGTCCCGAATCTGAGGCGAAGAGTGTGCAATTTCTTGAGCTGTTCTTCCAGAGGTATGAGAATTTGAGAAAGAACATGGAAGGTGATGTCATGTGACGGTAGCAGGGGGTAGAACGCACCCAAGATGGGCATCAGTCGATGGGCCACCTCTGACGTGGGTGTGCGGGTAGGCAGTAAGTGTTTGCGCCAATCGGAAAAAGAAATTTCCAATGCCACGGAATACAAACGAGGATTCACAGTAGTAAACGACTGCACGGCGGAGGCTTCTTCTGGAATCTTGCTGTCATCAGTCTGAGTCACCACGATAAATTCGTCGATAATAGTCTCAGGCGGCACACAAGTAAAGAACAAGCCTTGGGAATGCAAGAGGGGTGACGCCAGGTGAAAGCGAAACATCCCAAAGATACAATAGCGATGAAACCGACCTTTAGCCGAGTGAATAGAGGAGCGAAAATTGGAGCCTAGGATACTACCACTTCAGGATGATTAGGCATGCGTTGTTCCCGTCTAGATACAGTCATGTCACATGTGCCACGTTAGTGCATGAACGTATGAACACCAAGATGCGCAGTTTTAGCAGATCATTCAGCACTGTGACTCGGGTGATTAAACACTAAGTTAAACGTTAAACCTAATGCCTGTGGTCGAGTGCAAAATTCAAGTTCAGGTTATAGCAAGAGTTACACAGTCAAGCGACTGATGTACCAAAGTTCCGGAAGAGGGTTATAATAATTTATGATGATCTAATTTAATATAATATTTCCAAGGCTAAAAGCAATTCAAGATTATTATGAGTATTGTAATCTAATTATATCAGATTTTATAATATCTAATCAAATTTTAAACCCTTTATATACAAATAATAACCCTTATAATATTACTTTACAACGGCTCTTATAAGTCAAAATAGTTATTATAAGCTAGTTTAATTAGCGACATTTTTTTGGCGACATGATTTGCGGTACCGCGACCACCACACCAACACAGTCGACTTGAAACCCTGGCGTGACGGTTTTTTGTCCATCCACGTCGACCGGGTTATATGCCCCTGCTTCCACGTTAACGACATTAACTTATGATAGATGAGCAATAGTACAAACTATGGTACATTGACAGCAAAGCATCCGGGACAACTTGAACGAGGCAACTTGAATTTGTGGTGCAGCCTAGCCCTCATTCTTTCTGCCAGTGACCCGCCACTCAAACTCGCTGCTCAAGGGACGAGCATCTAAAACCCGACCGAGATCTGTCCCACCGAAACCTATTCCCTTCCTTCGTAACGCCGTCAGCATCTTGAACGTAGCGATCGCGCTGGTGGTAAGCGGGGACCTCCGGCCGGTACGGTACGCCGGAGATACAAATCCATCAACCTCGATATATTTTGCACCTGGATGCACAATGTGTAGCGCAAGGAGCGCACACAGCCGCCGATACTCATGTACACTGTCGAAGTAGAGTTGTCCCGCAAATAGATCCAGCTCAGTTCGGAGGTGTACGGCGGCTGACCATTTCTCCGGAGACTCTGGGACGGTGTAGAACGTGAGGTCCGAGAAGGACCGCATGGAGGCAGTGACTCGTGGTGCGTAAACATGGAGTCGGACTTTTCCACTCTTGCGTATGTTGGGGAGTAGTTCGTTCGCCTCATAAGGGCTAATGACGACCGCAACACTTTCCTTCCCAACTCCACTTGATAGGATCCAATTGACGGGGCGAAGATAGTCTGTCAAGCCCGTGATACTGGAATCAAGTGGTGGTGATAGCAAAATCTGTGGTCGCAAGTGGAGATGGGGTCCATCCTGCCGTCGAATCCAAGGCTTTGTCGATCTCAGTTGGGGTGAATAGTGGAATGATGTACGTCGAGGGCTTGGGAAGTACTCCAGTACTAACAAAATAGCGGATCTTGCCGCAAACGATATGTTCCGCAGGGAAAACCATTGGAGGATATTCCGCATGACCTTCGACCTCGACCTCGTGGTTGGCCTCCCGCTCTTGCTCTTCCGCCATTCTCACGTCGGTCAACTGAGTGACTCCAAGCCGTTCCAACCGTTCGCGTAGAGACGGAATGCTGTTTATTCCGGGGCCCAACCCAGCGCCTTGTGAAACCCTCGAAACTGGTTCATACATTTCTTCGAGAGTTTTTGATTCGGGCTGTAACCAAGAATCCTTCAGAACTCCAGGTCCCCGGTAGAGTCGTACCGCTTGTACGCTGAAAACCGACGGTGATGGTCGACTCCTTGCTGGGCCCAGTGCGGGAGGTGGTGCACAATATCCCAACAAGTTTCGTGCATGGCCCAACGGAGGATGTCGGTTACACGTATGCCGTTCTCGGGCTCTTGACCTCTTGGAATAAGATAGCGAATCCTCCGGTCGACTTCTCCTGGCGCAAAGAATATAACCGATTGCCCCTTCCCTAGCTGTCGCATTCGCATACACCCTACATCCGCCGCTTAGCCTATTCCCTCTCATTTGTGTACAAACTCACCTTGTAGCAGCCTATCTTTAGTGACCTTCGGCCCGAGCGTGACTGCCGCGCGTGTTCCTCGAGGAAGCTTCAAATCCGTCCCCCGTGTATGTGCATCGTCAAGGTATACGATGCACCTGTCGAGTTGTCGATTGAATGGAGAAGATATGAGTGGTTCGATTGTTCCGTCCTGGGTGAGCACGGTGAGATGATCTGATTCGTTGAAATAGACAGCTGCTGAGATTTGAGGTTTCAGCGAGAGCCAATGGCGTGCCAGCTCCTCATTCTGCAGCTCCAGCATTTGCGCTCCAACGTCCAATAACACTCGGATCTCGGGTTTTTGTCCGATTAGTCGCCGCAGGAAAGCCTTCGCGGATTCGCGTTCGCCCTTGATACCTTCAGTACATTCGTAGTGATTATTTTCTGGTTGGAGTAGGTACTGCAAGACGAGTGCGTTGGTGCTCAGCTGGGAGACGGGATCTTCCTGAGTTATTGACGTCGGCAAGAGATACTGATTATCGTTCGTGCCGCTGAAACCAGTTGTCACGTTTGTCTTGTCTTCTACCAGGTCCCAGGCCGACGTGGAAAGCTTAGACGGAAACTCCTTGGCTGCTCGGGGAAAGACCACTTGAGACAGATAGAAATCGACGACTCTTGTGTTTCTCGAGAATAGGGGAACAAGGTGTTCGTCGACTTGCGTGTCATCGTTCACATTGACGCCATTGACCTGTCGCAGTGAAGTGGGAACGCCCTCCCCAAACTCGACCCATTCATCGTATTCCATGTCGGGATTGTCGAGCTTGGTGAGAAAATCAAAGCACTGAAGCACTTGCTCCTTCGTTAAGCCACCATAGTAATAGCTGAGGCAAGTCAGCGCAATGGCAACGTCCGGGTGACCAAACTCTGCTCTCAAGCTTGGCACGTCCTATCTTTACACTGAGCTTTGTTCCTCGGGTACACTAGTGGGTGGGCTTACCTTTGCACGATACGGCACGGCTAGCAACGTCCTACTTGGATCGAGACCATAGTCCACTCTCCATCGGCGTTCCTTCAGTATGTAACCGAGGATCCCTTCTCCATCAACCAGGAGCCCACGGAGTAGAAGTATTCCGCTCCAAAAGGTTGTTCCGGAACAGTGCGACCTGATCAATTGATGGTCTTCGACAGAAATTTCCTTCTGGGTTATGAAACGACGAGTGGCTTCTCGAATTGAGGGCGAGAGAACGGCGAGAGAAAGAGTGGATAAAGCGCCACCAAGAGCATCGTCGGCAATGAGCGAAGAGATCTCTCGAGAGACCCTTTGATGGAGGATTCGCATCGTCGGAAAGCCATTCTGAGTTTGATCGAGCTCAAACATCTGTGGGAAACTGGCGTGCAACTGCGCGGCGTGTGCCCGTAGTCGACTGAAGACCTGTTGCATCGTAGACCATCTATTTGGGTGATCTTCGACAGGAGTTTGCTCGCCCGCGGTGTAGACCAATTGATATCGTACATGCAGGATCTCATCGCTCTCGTCGAGTACGTCGCGCGATACTTTAGCTAGCCAACCTTGTAGAGCTTTGAGTTCGTTAGTAATGGAGCGTTTCTCGCAGTCATCGTCAGATGCTAAGAGAGTATCGATGCACATCAGTTTCTGCGAGAGTAGATGTTCGGGCTGGACGACAAGAACACCACCCTCTTCCGCGCATCGTCTGTAGAGAGTGCTGATACTTTGGACCACGGAGGCGCTCATTTCTAAATTCCGCGAGAATGGAATATAGAAAATGCGTCTGTCAGCGAGATCAGAAAGTCTGCTGAGTAGTAATTGGTACATTTGGTTGGATAGTGGTTTGAGGGTCACGATTCTCGCGAGATTGGAACCGTCGGCTAAGGTTGCGGCGACAAGAGGTATAATCACGGACGACTTTCCCTCTCCCATGTTAAGCTGAAAATGATGCACTTCGCTGGACACGTAGGAAATATCATCTCGCGTGCAATTGCTAGTTGCAGCGGTCGCGCCAAAAAGTTCGCGTCTATCTGACAGCGCTTACCTGTCAGTGCCAGGCTTGACAAGTTTTACAGGGAAACTGACCTGTATCAGAAGCCAGTCAGGAGAGCAAGCCGCGGCTACATCCTCGCAAAACTGTTTCCGCCTCCCGGAGGAGTTCCTCGTCCCGACGTCTCGATGAAAGTTCAAGCAGACGCTGAGATTGTTGATACCTGAGGAACGCTACCTGCGTAACGAGTGATGGCAAGTTCCCAATGCTCGGTCAGCGTGTGGACGCGATCCCTGGACAGCTCTCGTAGGATGAATCGCGGCGTAATTCGAGGCCAAAGACCCGAGACGCTGATGACATTTTCCAGTTTCTGAGATGGTGCAAGGGCCTCTGAAAACTCAGAAAATATTGCGTCCTTCTTTTCAGAACACAAGTCGCGATATTGGAGTAAAGCCTCCTGAGGAGGAACGCCGCGCTGAACGAGGAAAGAAGCCCTTTGTTCGAGAAAGTCACGGTAACTCTTGTCCAGGTCTTCTCCATAGAGTTGTAGTAACGACCTCCGAGAACGTCGGAGCTCCTGGATAAGAGAACTAAGACCATCTTCCCTGGTTTGTCGTGGGTTGCTTTCAGTTACTATCCTCACAGTAGGAGGTATATCGCGCCGCCGGACGAAGACCGTTCGTGAGTAGGTAGCGGTAGGAAGTTAGCTCGAGACATTAGGAGTTCACGAAGTGAAGGAGATGACGCTTTTTGGTGGTCTAGCGCTATGCTGGGGAGAAAACATGTAGGGTGCAACAGGGGGAATACTGGTCCCGTAAAGGTTCAATATGGCTTGAAGACGACGTATGTGATCCCTGAAGTCATATTCCGGGAAATAGATTGTAGGTAAGCCTCGACACTTTCTCTGCACCTTTGTGTGTCGAACCACTGATGTGGAAGATTGCACCCTGCCTCGGGCCACCGTTCAAC